>JMFS01088390.1:0-20617 GCA_000699545.1 Podiceps cristatus | reverse complement strand
AACCTAGAAATCCTGTGATCCTGTGAAAACATGCCTGAGCCTGAGACAAGGACACAAAATCTCTCTGGAAGTAGCACAGGGACTGAACCCCAAACCCTGCCTCTCCCATTAATATCCCAGCCAGCTCCCGCATCACTCACATCTGGAGCCATCACAAAGAAGCTCTTCCCTAAGTCAGGGTCTTCAGTTTCTGTACACCAGCTCGTGAAGTTGGTACCTTTATCTGCGCAACCTTTGGTTTGCTTGACATGATGACCCCGCTCCAACATCGAGGTGACACCTGAAGCATCAGCAGAAGGAAGACATCTTTTCATGGCATGGAGACATCTTTTCATGGCATGGAGACATCTTTTCATGGCATGAAGGAATATACAGTTCACTGTGGAGAGGCTTAAAAGGTCATGATTTCCAGATTTATTTTTAAGGGAATGGTGTAAACTGGAGATAAATGCAATGAGAATTCTGATGAGACATTTCTGGTAAGAAGCTACATGAATGAGACTTAGGTCTTTGGGCAACAATTATATAAGTACAAGTATAGTAAATGAAACATGGACATATCTCTTCCTCCTTTCAATGTATGTCCTTTTTTGAAACTAGCCAAACGTCATTGTTTGTGCCTTCTAGGGTTACAGTATGAACAAAACAGCAGAGAGGGGCTTGTTAGCAATTGTAACCTTCAAATATATCAAGATCACTTCCAAATCTACAGTATTTTAATAAAATTATTATTTTTTGTTAATGGTATCACAGGCTCATAACTGAGGAATGCAAATAACTAACAAAATTAATTTCTTTCCGGCATTCCCATGACTGATCTTTATTTATATATTTAATTTTAATACATGATGGTAGAAAACCATCTTATATTAAATTATGGGTAGCAAAACACAGCCTAGCTCTCAAAGCAAGGTCTCACTGGTAGAGAGAACTCATTAATGTCATTCAAATAAATTGGTGTGAAATATGATCATCCCAAGCAGTACATTTATTTACACTTGCAAATCAGAAATAATACAGTTAAGATATATGAGGCAACAATTAGGGAATATGTCTGCAGGTATTCAAGGAAATATCATTCAGCTTCTGCTGCAAAAAAATGAATATTTTATTGCCTGTGTATCTGTCTAATTGAATAATGAGGATACTAACGCTCTTTTACAGGTACAGCAGCAATGGAAATTTCAACTAAATATAGAAGTAATTCCCCTGAAGTAGACCAGGTATAATAAGAGGTTTTGTATCCGCTCCATACAGAAGCTTTCTTCTACTTTAATTGCAAAGCCCTGGTGATGCCCAACGGGCTGCTCAGGCGGATGCCCTGCTCCATGCACAGCGCGCCGCAACACGGTGTAACGCCACAACGCGGCACTTGCAATGCCCGGGGCAGGGGGAGGAGGCAGCGGGGCAGCGCGTGTGGGCAGGACAGGAGGCCACTGGTCTTGCAGCCCGTGGTACACGGGCTGTTTTGGAGCCACGAGATTATTCCTTCCGATTTGCAGGAGATACTTTTAACAAGGGGAGACTGGAAAGGAAGGTGCTTTGCAGAGGACTGGTATAACCTAGATCTTTTCTGACTGATCTAACTGAGAACTTTTCAGGCGTGTGCTACCCTAACTCTTCTTTTTACCCTCTCCCCAGGGTGAAGAACAGGGTAGGGCAGATGTCTCCATTCTCCCAGGAAGCATCACATCCGAAGCCATCACCCACTGATGTCCAGAGGAGCATTTCAGCTAACTTCATCCTTGAATTGGGACCATTCAGAGCAAGAGGAGCAAGAGGGCGACAGCTCTGTGCCATCCAAAGAGGCTGAGCACAGCGTCTGCTCCTGCTCCGGTCCCACCTTGAGGCTTTGCTCTGGCTCCACAACAGTTCTTCAGCACACACAGAGAGTTTGGGGAGAGCACGTGGGACTTCTCAGGTTTGCTGAGGCCTCCAGGCCATATAACGATGTACTTCAGAAATGCTCTTGGCTCACTTCAAAAATAAATGGCTTTGCCTTGCAGTTGCCTACCAGCGGTAAAGGTTGTTACTGGTGCAGGGTCTTATTGTATTAATGTTATTGTTTAATTATACTGTAAAGCCCCCTGGCAATTCTGCGAACATCAATACCCTCTACTGTAGTTTCACAGTACAGTGTAGTGTGAGTCTACTGTGCTAAAAAAAAAAAAAAAAAAAAGGTTTTAACAAGTTTATGATCAGTACAATACAATAATTTTTTTTTATATTCCTGGAATCAGCTGAAGCATCATGATGAGGGCTGCATCTGGGGGATAAAAAAGTACAACTGTATTAGGAGGTTATGATTACTACTCATGTCATTGTCGTATCAGTCATTTAGCAGTCATATCCTAATAAACTGCTGTGAAATTTGTCATTTCAAAGTCAGATTAATTCAGATTCATATAATAAAGTCATCACATCACACAGCTAAGTAATTATGTTCAAGCTTTGTCACTGCAATGAATGTCTGTGTGCCTAAGTACTGAGGGTGACTTTTTTTCTGGCTGCTGTTTTCTTATTGATGAATTAGCCAAATAGGCTCTTTAATAACTTTCCTCTGGAAAGGTATTTTAATAAGAATCCAGAAAGACAGAGAAGGGGAAAAAAAAAAAAAAATCACCTTATTTGAATAATATAATAACTACTGGATTCTCCTCGCTGTTCTTCAGGAACCTGTGGATTCATGGCACTCATTACAGATCAAAGAACTTAATTCATCTGTATATCCTTGTTTGTGCACAGAAATACAGAATAAGTCAGAGAGTCAGCATATGTTAGAGTGAGCAGCAATCTGTTATGGTAGTAATTTCACTGCTTGCTGTACTACAGAGGGTTGTGCTATAACACGGCTCATTATAATGGATGTACTTTGTTTTGTTCAACCAGTCATGGTAAAAATATTTGGCTAATGTTTTCATTGCCTGCCATCTGTGTGGTCAGCAAGGTTGTCCAACAACATCTGAAATGTCACTGCTTCAAACAAGGGCTTAATTGAAATTTAATCAGACAGATCTTTTCTATTAATTAAATACCAGCTGATTAATGCAATGCATTTTGATATGAAATAACCGTGGCCCAGATTCGGCTGTGCTTGTGCACTGTGTGAGTTGCTCCCTCTCCTCAAGGGCGGTTGCTGACCTCAGCACAGCTCAGCTGGTACGAGCAGCGGTGCGAAGGACTGACTCTGTCCCCAAAAAGCTGTTTAAATGCTGCCGAGCCAAATATCAGAACACCATAATTGAGGATCCAGATCCAGCCCTTCTGTGTCGTGTGTCGGGATCGCACTTATATTTGTTTTCCCTCTGGTTCAGCATTCGGAGAAAGTGTTGCAGTATTTCCTGGCATCACTGTCGTGCACCTTGCACCGCCTCTTGCCCTCTCTCCAAACCTTTGTAGCTTCATAGATTTATCTTTGTTCTTTGAGGCTTATCTCCCAGTGATGCCTTAGGTTTTCTATGTTTGTGAAAGGATTTGCAACCCTGCTCCAAGATGAGAGGGTAATATGCTTTCCCTCTTATAAAGCATGAGGCACATCGCAGTGAGGCCGTGCAGAAAAGTGCCCACTGATTTTTTTTTAATCCTAAATCTCCAGTAAGAAAGGACTGTTTTATCAAAATACTACACTGTTTAGATATTTCTTCATAGCCTGTCGGTGGTAGGATCTCAAATATAAGCAGACATTGGCTCACTATTTATCAGCTTGTTTTTCTCAGCACCCTAACGATTGCATGCTTTGTAATGTATTTCAAATCGTCTCGTGAAGCCGTGATGTCAAACAAGTCAATGACACAAATGTGAATTAATTTCACCCCTGGTTTTCTACTTCAGCTACTGTAGAGTCTTTAATTAGTCTGTGACAGCACCATTCTGAGTTTTCCAACACCATTTTTAAGACCCCGAAGGATCGATCCATGGTTGGTGGAAGTCCTGTCCTTGCTTTCACTCAGAAATTGTGTGTTGAATGTGTTTGCTTTCTTGTGCGAAGCGGGAGATGGTAGGGGAAGGGCAGGGTGGCCATTCAAGGCTTCTCTCACATGGAGTCAGGATGGCATCGAGAAGTACATCCAGACATGGGAACCCAGAAATACGTGTGGCTTCTACAGTTTAGGTAGAGACCAAAGTATTAACACTAAATCACAAGTCCGGACACAAATGATCATTTGAAAAAGGTCTGAAGTCCCACTGCAGACGCCTCACATTTCATTTTATGAACATTGTCAGGAGGAAAGAAAAATGTATTCACAAAATGGAAAGACAAAGAATTTTAATAAATAGCATCATTAGAGCAAAAGCAATCATGCTGCACGTTCCTTGGCCACCTCTTGAAAAATGAAAGAGAGTCTGATGGAAGAAAGCTGCAGTTCTGATTAGTGTGTTTCGCAAAACATCTGAACATTGGGAAACGCACCAGTAACCAGCAGCAATATTCCCAGGGCTGCCCTAAAGTTGACATTGAAGAACAAGGTGCCAGGATGGTATCATCAATCTAAACATTAATTTACATTTATCATGTGAAATAAACCCGGGAAACAAACGGCAGCTTGCTACAATAATTCACCCAACCGATATAAACCCAAGGAGTACACCTAGCAATTAACTTTTACCAAACAAAGTCCTATAATCTCTGTGAAAAACAGTGATGTAAAAGGAGCATCAGGCTGTAGCAGTCCTATGGCTTTCTTTGAAACATCCATTGCATATTTTCACTCAAAACTGCCAAAGAAAAATCAAGTCGTTAAGAAAAAATAATAGTCCATGAGCAATTCTTTGCTACCAGACCCTTGGAAAACCTGGATTCTAGCACTGCCGAAGCACTGTGATATTGTTGTGCATGCGAGGATGAAAGGTAGAGTTGATATTTGGGTTCATTTCTTCAAGAGTTCACTAAAACAGCCTCAAGTAAGAAATGAATTTTAATACAGTTCTCCAAACCCTCCGTAGATGTTTGAGAGCACCTGAAAACCTGCAACACAAGATTAAAGTGATTAGGCCCTCTCTGATGTGAATCTCTCTTAACCCAGAGCTGCTTGTTGATCACTCGCATGTTACTGACAGTTTAACAGCAATACTGTCCCTTAAATCTGCCCTCCTGCTTGCCCTTGGATTTAATTTAGGGCAATAATTTCAATCTGCAGCTGGAGCTATTATAAATATTCAATTAAAATGATTTTTTTTCCCTTTATTTTTTTTTTTCCCAAGAACATTGAAATTTTCAGAGCTTTACTTCCTACATGGAGGTGCCCTTTTTAGAAAAACCCTATATGAGACATAGGCTGTAAGTTATGCTCCAGCCTTCTCTGAAGTCATGGAAAGGGGTATCCAGAAGTAACTGCAATTCATCCTCCCATCTTAAAGCAAACAGTCTTAATTGCCTTTATTCTGCTGACGCGGCTTTGTGCTCGGAGGCTGCTTTGGTCAGTACCCAATTAGCAGCCCAGCACATCAGCTAAGAGAAAGGCAGCGTTGCTCCTCGGATCACTAGTGCCACTACTGCCTCTCCCCGGGCCCTAAGGGATCTGCAGACCCCTTGGTGACCCGTGGCCAGGAGGTCTCCATGGTCCCTCCTGCCTTTTCATGCAACTTTCAGAAACCCCCCACTAAAGCAATAAAGAGGCACGCCCCAGCAGCCCCATGGTGGGATGAGAGGCAACCTAAGGTCATTCAACATCTAGTTGAAGATGACCCTGCTCATTGCAGGGGGATTAGACTTGATGACCTTTAAAGGTCCCTTCCAAACCAAACTATTCTATGTTTCTATGACTTTATGATTTGGGGTTGGATCAGAGCCACATCTATCCCAGTATCTTGTTCTTGATATGGCCAATAACAAAGTTTTAGGGTGAGCTTTCCAGCTCCCTGGCCCCAGCAGGTTGGTGACTGTGCTGGAGGCTGTATCCCAACCGCAGCTTCCGCACATGGGCCAACTCTTTTTTTTCCACCCACTAATGTTTTTTTGGCCTCCACCACATCCTTCAGCTACTGAAAAACTCGGTGTATTATCTCCATAAAGTCAGTGGTGGGAGCCCTGTGGCCAGCATCTGATGTCAGGGACGTACTGAATTGTATAACCTGTACAAAGGAAGGCAAGCAAATGTCCTAACGAGTGTGCAACACGCTGGGCGAGGAGAGGCGTTGCAGAGGAGTGAGCGGATCATTACCCATCTTACAGTATAAGGAACACAGACTTTATGTCTTGACCCAGGTCACAGGGAGCTACGGCAGAGCCAGGAACATAAACACACCTCCTAAGTCTCAGTATTGTTCCTTCTCAGAAAACCTTTTCAGTTTATGACATTTAATAAAATAGGTCCTTTTATTACAATGTTTTTGGAGGTCAACAGCCGCTTCTGATCTTATTTGTCCGTGTCTCTAATTAAATTACTGTGAATCCCATCAGATTTCAAAGGGAGGGATCAAGAACCATTGCTTTCATGATCTAGTTAATACCTGTAAATATCAGCTGTCGCCCAATTCCCACTATGAAGTAATAGGCAGAAAGAAGAAGACATCATAAAACACTTTTTACTTAAAGGCAAGAAGCACTAAATGATCTCTATGTCCTCTGAAACCTAAGTGGGTTTTCCTAAGGCTATAACTTCATTTTTTTCAAAAGGACCCATCAGATGTACCCATTTTATCAGTTCATAATTTTTTTTTTTTTTTAGGTTTTCTTTTTGTTTATTTGGTCCTTGGACATCTCATGCTTGCAGAACAGGTCTGCCTGCTGAGCACGAAAACCCTGCATGGTGAAAAGGCCCTGAAAGTCTTTCCTGTGTCACCTTCAGGCAGGGAGGTCCAAAGGACATTACACGGGGGTACGATGCTGACTCTGGGCACACCGGAGCTGGTCCATCTCCACGAAATGCCCTTTGCACCACCTTGAACAGTCTTTTGAGCAAACTGTTCTAAAGTTATTTTATATAAGGGAGGGCTTACACCAGAAAATAACTAAACTAGCTTTTTTTGAGACAGAAGAAGACATTTAAGCATAATGACTGAGTTTATTTTCTCAAGAACTAAGGGAATACATGAAAACGTGTTTCTATGCCAACACTTGCAGATTATCATCTCCTCTGGTTTGACCTGATGGCTAAAATTAAAAAGTTGGGTAACCTGGTTTAGATGTAACTGTTCACACCATCAAGGATGTAACTATTGACACCATCCAACAATTAGACCTACTCATTTATATTTTTTTCAGACGAATTAGTAATGAAAAATTATGTCTGTTACATATCACCCTAATTAACTCCCCGTAATGATTTACTCATCATTTGCCAGCTATTTATGAAAGGAACCTGCATTTTTGTATCTTATGTCTTGAGTTATTGCATGGTTCAAACTGAAGGGAAAAAACCACTTGTGACCTGGTCTGTTCAGTGCAGGGAGATGTACAGAAAATGGAAGTGGATGGATAGAAAAGGGAAAGTGCTGCTGCAGCTCATACAGTCAAATTGTTGCTCCAGGGGCATCAGGATCAGATTTAGGAAATGGGATAAGGACTTAAGGAGTTCATAGGATCACAGAATAGTTTGGGTTGGAAGGGACCTTTAAAGGTTGTCTAGTCCAACCCCCAAATTCAGAGCAACATCTTGTTTTCTTGTGGTTTTTTGAACTTTGTTATTGTATGAAAAACTGAAGTGGACTCGGCACCACTGGAAATGTTCCACTCCCAGTGAAATACAGTGAATACACTATATTTAGCGCTGTGTGTAAGTTGACCTCAATCACCAGGCAGCAGCTGCCTGACTGTACAAAAGCTGCACCTTCAGAGCACCCCGAGGAGTTTCTTGTCTCCAAGTAATTTGCTGCTTTCACCCTGTGGTGCTGCGTTATTGCACCAGCGTTGCAGCTCAAGAAGATTCCTACTGCAATGTCAGCGCTTTCTCTGTTTGGGGAAAAAACAAACCTGCAGCTCCATTCCTTCCCTTGAGGAAAATCTCTGGACATTAAAGAAGAAAGAAGTTCATGAGGCTCTGGGCTAAATTAGCATCCTGTAACATACTTAGCAAGGTTTTGTATTAAGCTCTTTTTCAGAGTTTTACATTGTTTTTTTTTTTTTGTTGTTGGTGTTTTTTTTTGTTTGGTTTTTTTTTTTTTTTTTTTTTTTTTTTAAATCTTTGTGAATCAGAAGTGGTAGATATTTCTGAAAGAAGAGAATTCTGATCTGTCACTGTTTTCTGTTCTGAGCACCAAAATACTACTTTGTAATGAGTTCGATGCTCATAACTACCATTAATATACCTACGTGAGAGGACTGACCTCATCCTTTTCATCATTAGTAGAGTAGTTATGAAGTACTCCTACCAGCCTGAGAAATGTTCCTAGTACCTAAATGGGTCAGCCTGGACCAGATGAGGATCATCTTAACAGCAGAAGAGATGGGAATGAGTAGCATAACTCAAGCCAGCAGCATCAGGACTCCTTTCTTGCCTCCCAGGGAGTCCAAGAGGTCTTGGCTAAATCAACTCATATTTACGATATGAAAAAGAAAGCATCCCGGATTTCAACTGTAGGGATACCGGCTTGAAATGAAGGACAATTCCATATAATACAAGTAATCCATCTATCTCATTGTGAGGTGCATGTTGTGTTCTGAGTTACATGGTATGAAATGTAACATGAGTGGCAAAATCATGTAGAAATAAGTTAACGTAGGAAAATCATTTGCTCCATTTTTTTCCAGCTGTAAATGACCTATGAATGCAGTGTTACTGTCACAGAGCTCTTCTTAAAAGCAGTCCAGCTTTTTGAATAAATGACACATATTATAAGCACATCTGCGAAAGGGATTTACAAAATGGAAAAGTCCAGGGCACAAAATATTTCCTCATTTTCTGGTAGAATATTCTGCTGCTTTTATAACATTGAGCAGGAAGCAGAGTAATACCTTAAATATATGTAAACTAATTAATACGTAGGAGCCAAGAGGCATCCCAGCATGGCAGGTGAGTAATATGCGTTTCACCAATCTATGTATGTCATGCATCAATCTTGATACATGGGATTGTATTAAAATTGCTGCACTCTTAATACAAAAATAATCAAAAAGGGATAAAAAGCATGTTAAAATGCATTTTGGAAGTCCGATTCAATGAAAATCACTTTATGCTCTCGATGAGATGAAATGGTTATATGGGCAGGAAATGAAGAATAACATCAGATGTTCCTTCTTCCCTCACCTGGACACACCGGGAGCCGTCTGCTGCCCGAGACTGGTCTTGCTTGTCTGCTACAAATTGCAGCAAAACAGCTAGTTATGGGAATTAGGCTTGATATGTAGGACTACAAAAAGCTTAAGCATATTCTTATTTAGCCTTGTGCGTAAAGAAGACTATCTGAATTGATTTTACTTGGTACTTTATCTTCCTTTTACACAAAACCTCCTATTTATCCCTGTTCATTAACTTGAGGAACTTTACAGAGACGGTTGAGAAATGGTGGGGAAAAACCTGGAAAGGAGAATTTCTGTAGGAGCCTTGCAACCAAATGACCTGACGCTGGAGAGATGCTGCCTGAAGGCAGCGTATTCAAAATGTGTTGTTGGGACAATTTCTTTCTATCTATAGGCAATCTATATGGATGGAAATAAAATCCAGATGGAAATTAAAAAGCCAGAGACAAAAGCGCATGGAACAACATTAGTTGATAAGGTCTAATCAGTTTGCTTTATGTAAGTAATACCTTAAAGCTGTTAAAAAGCATCAAGAGATGACCAGATGAAGGAGCACTAGCCTGACTACGACAGCCATGGTCCACCTCCACACAGGGGCTGCTAGTGGCTCTGCAGAGCCAGGTCAGCAGGGGTGTGTTGCTATGGAGGAAAAATCCAATTCCACATTTCCCAAAGCTTCCTCAAGACTGACTCCTGTTTGACTGGAGATGTGGGAAGGGCTGGGAGCAACTGAGGTGTCAACAGCTGTAGATGTTAGTGGTTCTATTTCTGGACCTCGTCAACTGCGTTAGGTCATTGCCACAGAACGACACTGACGCTGAAAACGAAGCACAGACTAAATGAGAACGGCCAGCTTGTGAAAACCTGGAGCACCCCACATCTTCATCATGATAAGAACAATATGGCACAAGAGAAGGGAGATTGGTTTTGTAGCGCCCAGAGCTGTGCGGTTATACACCCAGGCACCAGGCAGATCACCTAAAGCTGGCAATCATGGCTTCATGTTGAGCACTGCCAAAGAGCAGGTAGTAGCCCAAGTGTTAATAGTTTGGTTTCACACGGTGATTCTTCTCCACAATCTTCTTAAATGCAAGATTTCAGTGTGGTGTGGCAGGAAAACAATCACTCCAGAGTAACTCGAAGCAGGAGAGGAACCCTCCGCCTCAATACAGCTCATGGCACAATGCAGCCGGTTTCCATTCCTGCAGAGTGTTACCCGAGGGACGTTAACTGAGTGCAAGAGCAACAGAGAACAAGAATCAAAAGAAAAGCAACAGAAGTCAAGATCATGTTTCTGGATGAAAATAAAAAGATGGGTATAGCTTAAGTTGCACAGTTTGAATGAAGTTTTTCTACAGGGAGGGGGGTAACGGGCTGTGGGTGTCACTTGAGCGTCACCATGAGAGTTATTTTGATGGTGCTTTACGGTAGAACCATAAGCAATGAGGTTAAAAGAAGGAAATAGAAAATACTGGGAAGAAAATCTTTGCAGCAAGAAGAATTATCATATTGGTCATCAAGTTTCTGTTCTGTTAAACAATTTCACTTCAATGCCATTTGAGTTTGGGTCCATGTAACAGTTGGCCTCGATGATCTTAAAGGTCTCTTCTAACCTAAACAATTCCACAATTCTATGATTCTAACATGACCCACATGCAAGCATTTTTGTTTCAGTTGTGTTACGGGTGCATTATTCTTGGGCAGGAAGCATTGCTCTGTACTGGATAGAGCTGCCTGCTCCGGAATGTGAACAGGAGAGTTTCACCTCTAGGAACTTTATCAAGAATCAAATCAAATTTGTTTGTGAGCCACTGATGTGATATGAGATGAGCCAAAAAATCCATTGTGTTTACAAACTCCCATTGCCTTTCCTGACAGCTCTTCAACTCTTCAGTTTTTGTTTATAATCTACATGAAGGAGCAGGAAAAGCAAAGATCTTGCTTAGGAATGCTAGTGGAAATGGAAGTGCATGCCTTTCCTTAAGCTATATTATCTTTTATTTTAATCTGGTAACTTGCTATGAATAGCCTTATTCACTATGAAATCAACACTTTTATTCATTAACTAAAAGTAAACATCCTTAGTATTAGCTTTTACCTTTTAAATCTAATAGCATCGGCAGACACCGAAATTATGGGAAATGAAAGATCTTTGGGAAATCACCTGCTGATCACATCACTGTTCCCTGCAGGTCAGAGTTGTCAGTTCTGGGGACAAAACCAATCTTTCAATCTCCATTAGGATGACTCAGTGAGAGGACGGCATTGCTGGGAAATTGCCTCTGCAGAGAGCAGCACAAGGGGAAACAAAGGCTCTCCAAAGTGAGGTTTCGGAAAGGAATGTGCTTTGCTTGGTGGTTGGACTCTCAAGGCAGGTTGCAACTGGATGTTCAAAACCAAAGATTATAAGCAGAGTGGAAGTAAAAGTTCAACAGCTTCCAAGCATCACAGGTGGATGAATCCACCCACAAAAGTGATTTAAGCACTCGAGTGTTGAAAGATGGTGGAGGTAAAGCTGTCAGCTGGACTTTAGAAGAATATTGGAGTTAGGCTTCAAAATGATAAATTCAGGAGAATAAGTTTAGACTAGTCTATAAAACTGATTATACCTCCCTATGTGTGCTCATACCTAGGTGCTCTTACAGTTCTAACTCCAGTTAAGGCAAGGAGTGTATTAAAGCTGTGCTATAACTTTTGATAAACTAGTTATATGCTCACATCATCTGCTGTGGGAGTGCTGAAACCTCTCCAATGTTAGAAGTGACGATAGGTTATTTCCAAGTAGTGAAAGGGCTGTTTATTCCTCTTTTTAAAATTCTTAATGACATCTGGGAAAAAAAAAAAAAAAAAAAAAAAAAAGAAAAAATCACAATGTTCATTCTGCCTCATCTTTTATTCTGACATCATAATTTATTTAGAGTGATATTTCAAAAACTTGAATAGGGTATTTCTCAAAGTACTCTCATTCTGCCCCTCTCATCATCCAGGGTTTGCCCTGACTTCCCTTGTACCTTTTGTTTGACTTTCTACTACAGGTTTAACCAAGCAAAACTGAAGTTCTCACCATTCCCTTACCAATGGCGTCATCGGAATTGGCAGGTGATGTGTTGCTTTCCAGAAGAAATTAGTGGCAAGAACTGATTAATGCTTACCCAGCAGATATTGAATCTGATTCAGATTTCAGACCAATTTTACAATGATGTTACTCCAGTGAGATTGATGGAGCTGCTTCTGATTTACCCTGAGGTCCATCCCTTTAATAGAAATGAATCGACTAACAGAAATATGGTTCGATTTAAAAACAGGCAATGTGATTTATGAGCTACTGTTTTGATAGACGCTGTTTTTGAAATTTCTCATTTGATGTTCCATCTTGTCTAGATTTCATTTGTGGCCCTCTTCCTGAGAGGTCTCTCTAGTGACCTAAGGATTTTGCTCCTTGGTACATTACATTAACCAGACTACATTTCCCACAGCCTAGTGTAGTAGTATTCCCTTCATCAGAAGAGCTTCTCTTGCTTTGCAAAAAAAGGGCTCGTGCTACAAAGTTTTCAGCAGAAAACATTAACAGATGTCGCAACCTTCAGCGCTTATTCCTTATGTCGATTTTGTTATACAAGTCTTTTCATTACAACCTAACGAATGACCTAGTGATAACGAAAGAATCCCTGTGGAAATTTAGAAACAGCTTGACAGATATTTTGAGAAGCTTACATTATACTGAGCATGTCATTTTCAGAACTAGTTTAACGCCAATGTATGGACATGATGCAGTGTCTATAAGCTCAATTTCCATTGTATTTTTGATAGGTGTCATGGTTTAGCCGTGGTCGGCAACGCAGCATCACACAGCTGCCCACTCACACCAGCCCCCAGCCCCAGTGGAAGATGACTGAGGTTTTTGTTCTCAGAGCCTATGAAAAGACTGACAGGAATTTAAGGAAAGGAGATGGAAAAGGTGCAAAAGATGCTGTGCTGGCATATTGCCAGGATGAGAGAATATAGTACCTGAACGTGTCATGATAGAAAAGAAGCTTCTAGCTTAAATGTAAATAATTGTTATTGAAGTTATTATCCAAAACAGAACTGGAACTTGGCTCTAAAATTAAAAGTAATGTTGATAAAACAACCAACAACATTCTGAAAATTTTAACTGAAAAAAATGGGATTAATTTTTCAAAGAGAAATTTCTCCCCTTTTGTCTGTCACTAAGTAACATTGCTAAGAGCCCAAAAGAGCCCAAAAGATTTGGTGAGAGACAGTGTTATTGTCAGTCAGGCTGGCCTTCTGGTCACTGTAATTTAATGTAACATTTCCTATAGCAAATTCACATATTGTGTTTGAACTAAGGTATCTCTTTAGAAAAATTCACTTCTATTAAATTAGGATACTAAAATTGA
Source organism: Podiceps cristatus (assembly GCA_000699545.1). Taxonomy (NCBI): domain Eukaryota; kingdom Metazoa; phylum Chordata; class Aves; order Podicipediformes; family Podicipedidae; genus Podiceps; species Podiceps cristatus. The sequence continues at coordinate 7,039 of JMFS01088390.1, read as the reverse complement.
AATGTTACCAACCAAACTGTATGATTTAGACACTTTAAGACACTTCTAATTCTCTTCTAACAAATTTTCATACCTCATAGCAGCATTTCTTTATAATTTTAATTTTTATTTGGCAACATTTTCCCTCTAATTTCAATGCAACCAAACACTTTAATAGATTAAGCACATGAACACATTTTTGCACAGACTATGAGCCTTTGTCCCTGTCTCACAAAGAGGTTTTGGACTTGATGCTTCTTTACTGCAGTATAAACCAAATTTCCTGAAAGCAGGAGAGTTAAACCGGTGTGAAATTGGTACAAGGTAAAGTACGTCCCCTGTATTCAGAGGACAGACAAACTGAAGAAGTGACCTTTCAGGGGTACATGTTTATTTATTTCCATAGGTAGATAAACCTTGATCTCATAATAATCAAAGAATGCCCAGACGGGGCTATAATTTTTTCCATTCTCCCCCTGCTAAAACAAAGGTTCAGGGGTAAAGTAAAAAGCCCTGCGCTGTCTTTGGCAACCCCAAAGAACGTTTTGACACAGACTTTGCCAGGCACCTTCAGTCGCTGCTGTGATTGAGAAGGCCATTTCTTTGCTGCTGGCCTTGTTATGCAGCAAGCTATGTCAAGCACTGGGCATAGTGTCCCTGCAAGTGAGCCCAGGTCTTTCATCCTGATACTCTTCCCTGTTCCTCAGTGACCTTTCAATTTGATTTCTGGATTTTGAGGTTTTTTTCATACATTCCCTGCATGAGAGCTACTCCTCTAAAGCTGGGGGGTTTTTCTCGTTTTTCTCAATCATATTGTTAACATTCGGCTCTTTCTGCTCAGGTTTATTTCATTCCTTGAGCTGAGATTCAGGAAGATACTGTTTATTTCTTCCACATTCTGCCTTCCTGATCAAATCAAGGGCATTTAAGCATGCAAATCATGAAGAGGAAGAGATATGGGTGTGTTGAGTTACAAACTGGAGCCCGAGGACCAAGGCAGTTTGGGCAACAGAGTCCTGCGCGGAGCTCAGAGACCGCAGAGAGAAGCGGGCTGGAAAGGTCTGGCCAGGTGACAACAAAGATGCAGAGACAGACTCAGGGAGAAGAAATAATATATCGGTCTGCTTTATTTCACTTTCTCGCACATGAGGCGCCTGAGAGACCACACCCCCCCAACGTTCACACTGATACTGAGGGAGAACCACGAGGACATTGTCCATCCCTCTCTGGACTGACGCATCTCATGGGACTTCGGTGACCAGAGGCATGGACTGGGGTGTACTGGGGATGTCAGTGGTTATACTGTGGACCCCCAACAGCTTCAGAATCCTTTTATCATCCACTGTCTGGTAATAGAGAGGACTAAAATACTCCAGAAGAGTCACACTCCAGAAATTCCCACTTTTCTCCCCCGAGTGAGGATTGTTTCTGCAGCTGGTGCAGATGCAGATGCCTGTACTGCAGACAGCTGTTGGTGAGCAGAATGACTCTTATCTTGGTTACAGAAACCATAACAACTTTACTGTGCACAAGTGGTTTGTAATTCTCTTGGTGCAAATGCTGGTGATCCGTAGACCGTTATGTGGTAGGTGCTGTACAGTTCTGTGAAACACAAAAAAACCCCAGACTCGTCTATCTTATTCGCCACTGACATACTACCATCAAATGCTCTTAATTTTAGATTTCATAGCAGTTATTTTAGAAAAGTTTGTGTTTCTAACCTCTGAAATCCTAGAATTGTGGGATGCTTTGGGTTGGAAGGGAAGTTTAAATATCATCTATTCCAACCCTCCTGCCATAGGAAAAGACATCTTTCACTAGATCAGGTTGCTCAAAGCCTCGTCCAACGTAACCTTGAACACTTCCAATGATAAGACATCCACAGCTTCTCTGCACAACCTGTTACAGTGTCTCACCACCTTCATTGTAAAAAAATTCTTCCTTACATCCTATCTAAATATATCCTCTTTCAGTTTAAAACTGTTGCCCCTTGTCCTGTCACTACAGGCCTTGGTAAAAAGGAGCCTTTGATATACTGGAAGGCTGGAATAAGGTCTCCCCGCAGCCTTCTCTTCTCCAGGCTGAACAAGCCCAACTCTCTCAGCCTGTTCATAAGAGAGGTGCTCCAGCCCTCTGACCATTTTCATGACCCTCCTCTGGACCCGCTCTAACAGGTCCATGTCCTTCTTATACTGTAAAAACAATACTTAAAAAGAAAAAAATCAGCCATGCATTTTGCTATGTGTGTTTTTCATTAGTCACAATGTTCCCCAGCCAGTACCTGAAAACTGCTAATTTGCAACTAGAAACAAGATTCAGGAAATGATATATCTAACTTCAGAGAGTACTTCCAAAGCCCCACTGCACCACTCTGAAAGTACAAAGGGTTTTAAAGTTCAGGGACATAGCAGGACACGGAGGAATTAATGACCTTAGGGTAAGTGCAAGTAAAGCCTTCTGTGTTGTTAATATTGTGGGTCTGGGAATTCTTTTTACTTAAGAACTTTAAAAGACTTCTTTAAAGCTGCCACCAGTAACCTGTTGGTCTTCTGCTCCTTCTAACAATGTTCACAACATTAATCGAGCCATTTCAATTTGCACTTTGTGTGAGGCAGCTCGGCTCACACCGCTCTGGGTCTGCAGGTCTTGCAAGTCCCAAGTGTGAAAAACATTTTCCAAAAATAAAGCAAAAACTGGCACCAATCAATACTCCAAAATGTGTTTTGGTAGAATTACATCAGGGAGAAGCAGGAAACTGTTTCTCCGATAGACCATGGTCAAAAGAATCTTACTCTGCAGAGGTGATTTCCCCAAACCAGAGTAGCCTTTGGGAAATTAACTTTAAGCTATTCCTTTCTCTTTTATTTTTTGGGAGCTGTTTGGGGGCAGTGGATTTGAGCCCAGTTCCCAAAGGATCATTAGAGACAACCTCCACCCCATGCTCCAAGTGCTGGGTCAGCAGTTGACCCCTGCCCAGTGCAAAGCAGGAAAAAGTTGGTGGCAACAGGCTGACGCTGATCTCGGTGTCTCACAACTCCGTTTGGGCAGAGTGTGCTTCCCTGCGTTGCCAGTTTTTTGTCTTCATTGTGATTTTGGGACTTGAGCCCTCAAGTCAAAAGCCACATTTACGTTTGGTGCTGAGGCTTTCAAATTGCATTATGTTTGTCTAAAGAAGCTTGCTGTAAATGAAGTGGGTTGTTTCACTTCTTTACAGCTCTCAAATCCCAGCCAACAAGCCGATTTATAAAATATTCATAGCATAAATGATGAGCCAGAAAATCAGCTCACGTTGGCATTGTCACATCCCAGCCAAGTGCCAGGAGGATTTCTGGATTCATAAGCGTTGGGTCTGGGAGGGACCACCAGGATGGGCAGCTCTGGTCAGCAGCCGGTGGAGGAATGGCTGCAGGAACCGCCATGGACTGCTTCGCTGTGTGCCTGGGGCCGAGCGTGGCTCCGGAGAGTTTTCTGGGCTTGGTTTGGAGGCTGTGAAGATGTGGTTACAGCCCTTCCTGAGCTATTCCAAAATCCTCATTGCAAAAAAAAAAAAAAAAAAACCAACAAAAAAACACAAAACAAAAACAATCAAAAAAACCCAACCAAAACAAACAAAAAGAATAACTACTACCAGTGCAGCTCTGCTGGCTTTTATTTATAGTCTTTGGATTCAGAATCCTGAATTAAAGCGCTGCTCAGGAAGAGGAATGTTTTTGCCCTTTCATGGATCCTTTATACACTGCGCTCAAGCTAACTCCAAACTTTTTTTTTTTAGGCAAGTGAATGCATTTAGTGTCCGTCTGTAAAGAACCCTCTGATAGCAGCTCTGTGCAGACATTTCAATTTATCAATCTCCTTTCAGAGCGCAGATGCCAAAACGGGACCCGTTATCCCAGTAACGGTCTCAGTAATGCTATATACAGAGTGAAGATTGTTTTCTGCATTCCTATTCCCCTAGTCATGCACATGAAGATCGTGCTGCCCCTGCTTCCTTCTCCCCTCCTTGCGCAGCAGATTTGGTTTTATACAAGCAGCGTTTCCCATGGCCACTGAGGACGGCGCTTGGGGTGAGGAGGGATATCACGCTCAGCTACAGACTTTCCCTTCACTTCTCTGATCTCTGCATTTCACGGCTTTAAAACATACTTTAATAATGCACAGATCTTCCAGGAAATCCACATCACTTCCCTTTAATGGTCTCTTCTCATCACTGTCTTACGTTGAGAAAGCGGTTGTAGTTCTTTGAAATGGGACGTTTTCCTCTATCCAACCCGATCTTCTTCATAGGAAGGAAATAAGCTAGTGTAGTTACCTAGAAGCTTTAATCTTAAAATACAGTCAGTAGGATTTCTAGTGCTATTAGAAATGTGTTTGAGTGGTTACGTTATTTTCTTTAAAATAATGATTATTCCTGTGTCTCTTACAGGCACCCCCTGCGCAGCTTTTAGGGAAAGCACAGGTCTGGCTTCCACATCTTTCAAAATATTCATTATTTTTGCCCTTTTCAGCATCACCTCATAAAAATAAATTATAGGAATTAAAATTGGGAAGGTGATGGTTTAATTTCTCAAAAGCGAAATAATCACTCAGGCTTATGGAAATTGGGTTGTCCAAAAGGAAATGGGGATTATAAAATGTGAATGTCAGGTGGTGGGAAGGAGGTCATGGTGCCAGCAGCTTCGGCGCAGTGCTGGGAGCTTTCCCCCTCAGCACAGTGCCCGCCGAGCCTAAACCCAGCACTGGTGGTGGGTGTCACGTCTCCATCATAACGAGCTGCTGAACTGTGAACCTCAAAAACGGGACTTCAAAAACCAAGGCACAGAAAAGCCTCACCTCCAGGAGGATCCTCCGTGGGGGTCTGGTGGGGTCGGAGCAGCTCGATGGGTTTGTACCCGCCGCGTATTCACAAAGGACATTCACAGTCTTATCTTGTTTTGCCTGTTCCTGAATTGAATTGACTTGATTATTCATGAAACAAAAGCCATTAGTAATGGATGAGATTTATGCACCACACATTTTGCTGCCTAATAATAATAATGGCTTAAAAAATTAAAATTGACTTAGCCTGTGAAGGACGTTGTGTTGTCACTGGGATGCTTTTCCTTGCAAAATTCCCACTTTGATGCTGAATGTGAAATCTCATATTAGATGGAAACATATGAGATGCTCACGGCAGCCTCTTTGTCATCCTTGTCAGGAGCGGAGGGCCGAACTCTGGGCTCTCGGAGCTCAGGGCGGTTTGAAATGTGCAGCTCCTTTTCTTCATCAAGTCGTTCAATATTCAAAACTAAGTTTGACAAAAAATGTGCCAAGAAATATTATGCTGAGGTGTTTTCAAGGGAAAAACAAAGGGAAAAAAAAATCCAGATTGTGAAATAGCTGGTTACTAGAATGTAAAATACTGCATCATTAAGAGAAGAGAACAGCGAATCTCCCCTGCTTTCTTTCAGGTCCCAATTCATCAGACAATTCCTCTTGAGTAAAGCACGTGCCATGCTTTATGCGTGTGCTTATGTGCCTGGCTGAATACAGATGGACTTAATCATGTGTTTGTACGCTTTGCTCAGCAGGTTTCTTAATTAGAGAACTTGTTTAAAAAAAAGTCCTACGGTGATGGCTTTTCCATTCTTTCTTTAGGAACAAATGTCTTTAAAACTAGTGATATGCAATTGCATCTCAGCATGTTACAAAATATTAATTAAAGCCACACTCACGCAAACAATCCCTCTTTCTCAATGAGCCCAAGGGGAAAGAAACCCAGGTACCAGCAAACCACTTGTTTATCTGAGCACAAGTTCTTTTGTAAAACATCTAAAAACCAGTGGCGTGATCATGAAACAAATGACACGATAAATTAATTGGCCTATTGCCTTTTTCCTATGGCACCTATCAGTGCTAGTTCGGTAAAGTATGTCTGACTTTCTTAGCTGAAACAGCAGGAAAAAAATGCTTCAACTGGCTGATCTCCACTCACCGGGGGAAAAACCATGATGAAAATGCCACCTTGCATCCACTGTGGCTCCGTCACAAAACCCCAAGAGAAACAACCTGATCCTGCAACCTCTTTGCAGCTGTTTCTTTGACAGCTTTTAGAAGCTGGAAGCATACACCAAATTTTGGGCCTTGTGATGTTGCACACACAGAAACCGCCAATGGATTAGCTGCAAAGGCAACGGGTTCAGCGCGACTTGTGTGCTTGAGGCCGTGAGGGCCTGGGTGAATATTTTGGGTTTACAAATGATTAAAGATGCCATTCAGCCCAGTTCCCAATGCAAAGCAAAGACGTGAATTCATCGTCACACATAAGCGTATGATATACATGTTACAGCATTTTTTAAAAAGCAGGTTTACCTTTATGTACTTCACAGCTTGTTTTCTTTTTATGAACGGGGCTTTCTGTGCATGTGCATACACATGTGTATATTTTGGTAGCACCCACACTCAAGCTATGCTTGTATTAATAGTAACGGCTTTACTGAGTCAAGCCTATGCTTAAATTAAGGGAATATCTTTGAAATTACTCTCTAAATTAAACCTAAAGACTATCTTCTTTCTTTGCCCTCGTTACCGCTGACAACCCTTCAGCTCCCTCTCCAAAGAGAAAAGCTAGGTACCACTGAGGGACCACTGAAGCTCAAAATCAGACCACTTTCCCAGAGAGATGGCAAACAGCAGGACATTTGCTGCAAAACAGTGAATTAAAATTACTTCTAAAATCTGACTATAGGGGAAAAAAGAATAGAATTTTATTGAAGATGTATTTTTAGAACAGCAGCAGCTTAGATTTGATTCAGATACTGAAAAAATTCCTACTGTCTTTGCTGAGCCTGTACAGATACATAGGCAGGGCCCCTGTTACAGCAGCAAGGAGGTAAATAAAGGAAGACAGCATCCATATTAGTGATCTATCGAGCTTTTTTTCAAATGAAATTTTGGAGCCAAGAAATGACTGATGCCACGCACACATGATGGACAATGTTTGATATGCAGGGAGGGAGAAGAGAGGAAGGAGAAGAGAGGGAGGAGAAGAGGAGGAGGAAAGGAGGAGAAGGGAGGGGAGGGG
>KL277009.1:0-27448 GCA_000699545.1 Podiceps cristatus | reverse complement strand
TAATTAGCCTTGACTGCTAATCACATCAGCCAAAAGTGATGAGCAAATTAGAGCTTCGGTAGAGCAGCTAGTCTGATGCTCTTTCTAGATCCCTAGAGCAGCATTGCTGGTTACTGTGATGCTCTGATGCACAGAGACCTGCAGAACCTCCTAACTACCAGACCAGGACTGGCCTTCACAGCAGTCTGCCCTTGGCTGGGAATAAGGACAGCGTGTCTTCTATTAGCATCCCACTCCACCCCAAGGACCATGTTTCCTTACGGGTCAGGGCAGATATTCGACTTCTGATTCACTCCATTGATTTGCCCTCATGTTGTAACAGCATAAACCAAAGAGCAGAAGTAATTTCCTTGATCTTCTCAGAGTCAACATTTGCCTGGTTTGCAGTTTTCCAGAAAAAGAGAAAAGTCATGATCCAGTCACAACAAGCAGTGAGAAGTGGACGAGTACTTGGATTCAAATTTGTCTGTATCCATTCTCTACTAATCCTTTCAAATAAAAAAAAAAAAAAAAAAAAAAAAAAAAAGGAGGGGGGGCATGGAATGGGACACAGGAAACATACTATAGCACTGAATTTCTACATGATCTGTCACTTGAGGTCTTATTCACTCCTGAAGATGAAAGGTAAAGCCTCAGCACACACACTTCACCTGTAAAAAAGGCACTTTTGTTCAAAAGTCATAAATAGGAAAAAAACCCAAGCATGTAGCCAGCATAGCACAGTTTGCACCTACACCATCTTTACCTGGAACCTGAAAGAAGTGAGCATGCAAGCAGCGCCAGCAGCCTGTTTTTACAAGTGTCATACATGAAGCACAAGACTCAAGAGCTGATTCCTTCCAAAAGCCTCCCAAGAGCCAGGACTGGATCTCACACAGGTTGTCTGGGATGCTTTGTAACCTTCCTCCCGCTCCTTGAGCTCCCAAACCTGGACCCGTTTCCCAGTGAACGCTGCCTTGCTGACTGACTGCACCTGGGCACAAAGGAAGGCTCAGTTCAGCCGTGCATCAGACCAGTCCTTCTCTCGCAGGAATACAATTCCAAGATGCAGCCTAGTGACATGTGCCTTTCTTCACTTTATGCACCATATTTGCATTGTTGCAGACATCTGCAGCAGAGGAAGAGCAACAGGGCCCTTGCTTCAGTGGCACGCAGGGTCTGCGCTACAGCCACCCAAGGGAGTGAGCCAGCCCAAATGATGCAGAGAACACAGAACAGTGATTCTCTACTACAATTAACAGATTCCCAAGGGAAGGGAAAAAAAAAAAAAAAAAAAAAAAAAAAGGGCTCTACTTTTACTTACATGTATACACATTATGTAGATATGTTATGAGAAACAGTATCTAAAAGCTGACAGGGATGGGACAAAAGATGTATATTATACACACTTAACAGATAAACAATCAGTCCTAACTCTGTCACTCAAGGAAAAGACTCTGAAACCTTTCAGAGTAGAGGACTGCATCACAGATGGCAAAGGCCTAAAACAGATGGGATGAAAAAGGACTTGGAAGATGACGACAATCAGGAATGGAATGGGCCAGGAGACACAGCGACAAGTGGGCTGTGCATTGAGGGGAAAGGCTGATAGAGAAAGTACCTGAATATGAAGCCGAGCTCAGCCAACTGCGCTGAAGACAGAGGGGCTGAGGTGATTGCTCAAAAACCCTGAGAGCAGGCAACTAGTTTCTGTGTCCTGACATTTTCCAAAACTCACTGAAGGAAATGAAGAAAAATAAATCCTTCCGAAGATTCTCTTCTCAATCCAAGACGATGATAGCTTAATTATGCTGGAACATATTAAGGGTTAGACTTTAAAGAAAAGCACCCTGCAAGATTTCAAAGGATGAAAACATAGAATTTAATAGATATGACTACTAAATCCTACAAAATTTAACTGAAAACAGTTACAGGTAGATGTCAGATTTTCAAATGCTAGAAGATCAGACTAATTTGATTCCCCCTCCGTATAAACATTTACATAAATCAGAGGGATTTAATGATAGGAGTTCTGTGTCAGAAGAGTGGGATTTCCAGCAACCTATTTCCAGATCTGTGATCCCCCACCCCATGTGCTCCCCCCACCTCAGGACAGGCTTCTTGTAAGCAGCTTTCTGCCAGAAGAAGGTTGGATGATTAAGGTAACTGCCTCAAAAGGCTCAAGGATTACATCTTCCTCTTTACTGACCCAGAAATAACCTTAGAAAGAAAAAGCAGAGCTCTTAGTGACAAAGGCTGGAGACTGGGGGCAGGAAGGAAAGAAACCATCCAAGAAGTTCAAGCCATTCCAGTGCCCAGCTGACAGCAGCCCATTCCCAGTTTTTCTAGCAGAAATTCATCCTCATGTGTTTCAGGAAAGCCGTATTTAACCACTTCATGTGATGAGGACATGCACACCACCGAGATCACACAAAACATCCAACCATTCCTCTGCATGTATTAGAGGTTTGGTCTTTCCTCCAAAGCAAAGACAATTTTGTTTTAGACAGCTTCCCACCAAAGCTAGCCCCTGGCTACTTTGGCTTCCTGGCTCCGTGGCCAAAGACGACACACAGGATGCCTGGAGAGCATTACAGTCTTAAGGGCTACATCAGTATAAACCACAACACAGGACTAATTTCCCTGCAGCTCCGGGCTGTCTTACACTGCAATTAAGTCTCTTTGAAGGAGTAAGAACATTGTCCCTTCAGACAGGATGTCAGTCTGTGCCTGACTGGAACAGTAGCTGAAATGGCAATGTTTCTTCTCTTAGTTCCTTCAAGTAAAAAGTTAGTTTAGTATCTTTTGTGACCTTCTCTTTTAACATAAGACACAGTGCATGCTGTTCTCCTCCCCTCTAGTCACACACTGCTATTCTGTAATGTGCAAACTGATCAGCAGCAGGACGGAGATGGGGTACAAGCCCAAATGAGACAATTGCTCAGGAGGCACAGAATTAGTCTGAACAGGTATCACAGAACAGCTGAGGTTGGAAGGAACCTCTGGGGCTCATCTAGTCCAAACCCCCTGCTCAAGCAGGGTCACCTAGAGCCTGTTGCCCAGGACCACGTCCAGACAGCTTTCGAATATCTCCAGGGATGGAGACTCCAACGCCTCTCTGGGCAACCTGTGCCAGTGCTCAGTTACCAGCACCGTGCTCAGCCAGGAAGAGACCCACGGTCTCACTTATGCCTGACACCACAAACAGGCCTGGTTTTGTACAAGGCTGGACACTCACAGACCTGGTCGAGTTCCCTTACTGTGGTGTGAGGTTTTGCTTCTCCCAGCCCTGGAGCATCCATATCACTGCACATCATCCACGTTAACATGTGCCTATTTTACAGTCAAGACCCAACCAGCTAAGGAGGCAAAAGTCCTGTGATTTAATGTTTTGTCATGTCTGCTCTTCAGCAAAGTAAGTCTCTAAATGGAAGACATAATTATTACAGCTTATGCAATGTTGTATTTCTGCATTTTAATTCTCAAAATGGCTTGACAGAGGAAGAGAAACTGCTTGCGCTTTACCGAAACAATCCTATTACAGCATCTGCAAGACAGTGTACTCTCTCTCCTCAGATAACACACAGATTAACGAGGTCAGTTTTGAGATGACTCCTGGTACTGGTATTTTTAAACAGTCAACATCAACAGGTGGGTTTGCTACAGAGAGAAAGAATGTATTACAAGCAGGGATGAAGACACAAAGAAAGGTAGGAAGAGTAAGCAAGGCAACACCCCCAAGGGTGAAACTATAGGACTGTCTCATGAAGTATGCGGAAGTAATGCGGAAAAGTGGGAACAATCATAGCAGAACAGGTAAATCAAGTCTCTACATTAAATCAAATCTCTGTGCTTCCTTCCCATTGTCTTCATTTCTTGTTTATTCTGTTTCGGGTGAAAGGAATAGAGGCCCAACAGAACTGATAGTCCTGCGGGAGCAGATTTGTTTCAAACAAGCACCTCACCACCAAAGCAGATTAAAAAAGGAGCCAAATCTCTTAAGAGGGAAGAGAATGGCCCTGTTCACTGGCCAGCACACTTGGTACAACTGCTGCTCTTGGGGCAGTCCACGGCACTTGTGCATCAAAAATAAGCTGCAATGAATGTCACCATCCAGCAGGTACACAGAGATTGCCGATCAAATGCAAGAATTACAAATACGACAGCGGCTCCCCTCCTATTCAGGTGCTGTCAGACCGAGAGTCTGAGTCTACTAAAGTAGGCCAATATCTTCCTTATTAACAAAGAAATTCTCCACCCTCAGTCCCTACACTGCTTCCTTCTACCTCTCATGTAAAAAAGACTTACGATGCTTTTGTTCTTCATTCACTTTGTCTCTGCCCTATTTCTGAGGTCCCTCCGGCCCGAGTTTGCATACCTCTGAACCAGTGGTTGCCGTTACCGTTTTGATCCTTTCCCTGGCTGGTTTAGTTGCCTTTATTAGCTGCAGCATGTCTCCAAAGTTAGAGCTGTTTCTCTCAGCAGATTCTCCTTTAGCATGGAATAATACATATTACAGCTCATTCTCTCCCTAATTAGAGGGCTTTTAACATATCTAGAGTTAGATATGACTGATAGAGCTCTCATTCATTCAGAAACGTAAGTATTTCTGCTTTGCTTCTCACATTAGGGCATTTCTGGCACCTCAAACTATTCCTTCCTTATCTTCTCTACCCCTAAAACCAAAATAAACAAAAAAACATGCACATGAGTGTCAAACTTTTCTAATAACTTTCCCAATTCTTCATTTTTACCTCCTGTGGTTACTATATACAGCTGCAGGTCTTACTTTTACTGCATCACAAAGATGCAGGATTTGTGTAAATTGGTCTGAAAAATCCAATGTTCCTTTTGCTCTGAGTCTCTCCTTGTTGCTTTTTTAAAAAAGTGAAGAAGTGCCAAAGAGAAAAAAATAGTACATTATCTTACTAGACCAATGACTGGCTACTACTGTCTTGTATACCACACACGGAAAAAACACCATAAAAAACACCATAGACTTGGAAAATAAAAAAGAATATTTAAGATTTTTATTTTACAAGATTCTGGAAATATTTTTTTATATTAAGGAATAAATAATAATGATAAACATAACAGGAAAACACAGGCAAGAATCTGTCACAGTTTACTTTCGGCAAAGAAGCCTAACAGTCTCCAGCAATAAAAGCCACAATTTTCTAGCCAAAAACCTAGAATCCTCCTCCACCTCAAATGTGTTAAGCCATTTGTTACAGGGCCACAAGGAAGCTCAAGGATGGTAGTGAATGGTAAGATAGGCAGGTGAACCATATCGACAAGAAAGACCTTGCTAAGAAGTGTCAAGCATTCTGAGAAAGGAGGAACCGAGTCTTTCCAGGTATCCCAACTTGACCTGGATGCTGAAGGCTTCATAGCAAGTGTGATTCAGAGTACAGAGAGATTTTTACAAATTTTAGTTACTGAGCACACAGCACATCAAAATATTATCAAAAACTAGCGGCATACTCAGAACTGTCCATTTAGGATCTAGACAGATTTAGCAAGCTGAGAAATATGATGCTGAGAAATATGATAGGAGGTTTCAAGGTGAGTTCCATGAGGAGTTCAGCACCAAACTCTTTCATTTTCATTTAATACAGAAAAACATGCAAGACCAAGGATGAAAAATTTTATATGCTATAAAATTAGCAGGCTTTCCTGATAGTACACATTAGGATCAGGTCATCATAAAAGAACAACTGGATAACCTTGGGGATGGAGGGAATAACAAGTTCTGAAACTCAGTAGTACCAGGAACAAGATCACAAACTTGGGAACTAACAGAAAATTCTGTCTTGAACCACTGGCTCATCAGGTCGCACAAGTAAGAAAGAGAAGTTTTAGCATAGACCCTGATCCCCCCCCCCCCCCCCCCCCCCCCCGAATCAATGTCCAGAAAAGAACATGTGCAAATGACAAAATTCAGCAGGTTTTCTTTTTTGTTGTTGTTTGTGGTTTGTTTTGGTTTGGGTTTTTTTGTTTGTTGTGGTTTTGTTTGTTTGGTTTTTTTATATAAGGATTGGCAAGTTTCCAAATTTAATGTTATTAACAAAAATAAATTTTGGATGTTTGGAAACAGCTTGATACACTTTGCTCTACTTCATCTGCTGTCTTCTGGGACACAGACTTTCTCTCAGTGCCTATTTGTATAATGCCAAGAAAACGTCCCTCATCTTTGTTGGCTGAGTCCTCCTGGCACTTCTGTGAAAGAAATGAAAAATAATCTAATGAAATCTCAAAGTGGCCAGGATACTTATCTATACTCAATTCCCCCCCTTCCATTTCTCAGAGGGAAAGGGTTGTTTACTTAGTCAGAAGATTACATTTGTTGATCAAAGGATGAGGGGAATCCTCGCTACTTCGCACGCCCCATCTGCATGCAGATTTTGGAGCATGGCCTCACTGAAGCACAGTGCATGGCAACACAAATGAACTACCCCTATATTAAGTCACCAGATGTAATCCTGACAGCAAGTCCAAGCTCTTGGGTTCCTCCTCCTCTGATCTCTTTCTCCTGCCTCCCTCTCCCTTTGCTTTGATGACTTTGACAGCCAAGTTCTTGGAGAGTTACTCCAGGTTACAACGTGTCACCTTTAATGGAATTCAAAGCTTTAATTCAGAAAGTGGCCACTCTTGACCTCTGGCCCCACTGCCACCCACTCTGTCACCCCCCTCCTTTCTCCATCGCCATGGAAATGAATAGCCAAGCGAAAAAATGGGAGCAGGCAAAGTCTAAAGCTTTTCACAGAGCCCCCAAAAGAAAGATGAATGAAACTCATTCATCACCAAGCAAGGGACCCAGAGAGCAACGCTGACTGAAAAGCAAGCCAGAGGGAGAGCAAGCAAGGGAGAGAGACAGACCGAGATAGAAAAGGTTACCTCATGCAGGAAGTTATGTGATTTGAAAAAGAAAAGCACAGGAGGTGTGAGGGAACGTAGTTCACTTGCAAAAACTGCAGATTCTGCCAAGAAAGATGCTGTTATTTGGGGAGGAGAGGATATTTCCTCAGCTCCTTCCCCCAGATAAGAATTATCAGGAAAGGATGGAAGTTTGAGCAGAGAAGGAAGAAATGTCCAAAAAGAAATTGCAGTGAAAGCCTAAAGGATGGGTAATTCATTGCAAGGAAAAAAAAATATAATTAGAAACAAAGCCATGTTTGTAGTGCTTAAATTCCCTTCAACCAATCTCCTACTTTAGAGGTATTTTGCTTCCAGCACATACACTTGCCTTTCCTCCCCATCACCTCTGCATTGCATAGCTTGATCTGTCTTAATATTTGATGTCAATCAAATGTCAAGGCAATTTCTAGCACTAGGAAGCAAACGCACTAGAGGCAATAGTGTATTCACTCAAACATAGCACCAAGTTTCTGGTATGTTCCTCTAATTTCTCCATTTCTCACAACCTCACAACAACTGCATTGGCAAAGAGCTCCTTCTTTCAGGGCATCTGATACAGACGCAGACTAAAAGAAAAAAAATAAAGTTAAATGCCATCATGTGTCTTAAAGTCAGAAGGAAAATGTACTTCTTCATAGTGTCCTACAGAGCTGAGGCAGCCTGCTGCTGCCAGTGACAGAAAGGGAGAGGGAGTGAAAGGAAAGTCCGAGATGCAGCAACTCCAAAGAGCTTATTTGCCTCCACCACTTGAAAGAGATACACAGGACAGACGGGAGGAAAGCAGCGGTGGCAAGTGATTCCATAAACCCAGAATCTTTTGCAAGCATATTAGATAAGAGTGTCATTGATCATACTGGGATATTTATATCATTCATGACTTTCCAGAATAACCAGTTAAAATTCATCTCAAGCATACCAAAAATTAGGCAGAAGCCAGCAGGACACTTTGGGATGCTTATGGAAGAGAAGCTGTAAAGGGCAGATCTCGGTAAGAGGCAAATTCTTAGCTAAGACTGCCTTCCTGCCTTACCCTGACAGAGAAGTGATAATGCGGTTCTCCGGCCTTCAGTGAAACAGTCCAAAGCTTACCTGTTAAGTAGGACTCAGAAGACAGTCTACATAGAGATTAAGTGATAACTCCAGGAGATAGTTCCCCTTGCAGAGCGATTACCATTCTGAACCATGAGATTTTTTTTTTTTTCCTCCTTCCGAAAGCTAGTCAGACATGATTCTTTCATTCCCTCAATGCCTTTGCCACATTTTAATTCCTTTTTTAGCATTCTAGTGAAAAGGTATCACCCGAGAGACAGGAATCATTAAACTTTATTCACTGTTAATTCAGTGAACAAGATGCAAAGCCAACCTTCCTAGGAGTGGCATTAGCACCTCTGCTGGCCAGTAAACTCAGACCCAGAAATTATACTTAAAACTTCAGCTTTTTGATAATATGTATTACCCTCCATGGTGGCTCATACTCTAGCTCTAGCCTCAGCCACCCTGGGCAGTCTCCAGGGAGGGGAGTTCAGGCACAGAAGGAGAAAGGCTAGCTTCAGCTGTGCCTCCACTGACAGCACAGGCACGACCTCCTGCAGCCACTTGGCTCAATGGACACATCACTGCTACTGAAGGTACTATATACAGCCTGGGAGTCACAGTGAGAGGGACCCAGTAATTCACAAAGCCTTTTGAAAAAAAGAAAAATAGAAGTGACAACTTGTATACAAATGAACTCAAACTAAAGTTGGCATTCTCCATTGCTCCCAAGTCCCTCTTCCACAGCTATCAGAATGTGTCTATCAAAAATGGAAGCAGGCACAGATACTCTCCTTTTCACCTGCTGAATGCCTACTACTGAGGTGGGGGTTTACCCTGTTGCTTATTTGCCCTTATTGGGGAATCATTTCCTTCAAATACCGAAAGGCTTGCTAAGACCACAGCTATCACTCATTAAAGCTCATGAAGCGTATTTCACTACAGAAGGATGCCAGCACCAAAGGCACAATGCAGAATCTCTGCTACCTCTCTGTGCCTTGTCCTTCATGAGAAGCAGTTCTGCAGATGTAGAAGAGCCAGAAGTAATGCTACAGGCTCATAGACTGAGGACAGAAGGGAGAGGACTGCAACACGGCAGAGCGGGAGAAGAAAGAGCCTTAGCAACCTTAGAGTGCTGCTCCTACATCTTTGCCTTGTCCTCCCCACTCATCTGGCCTGTAGACCTCCTCCTCTCTCCCCACTCCCATGGACCTGTAGCTTTGCCTCTAGAAAAGCCAGCTTGCAAACAGAAAGAAAGAGATCACTTAGGAAAGGTTTTGCTAGTTATCAAAAACTACTATTTATTCAGGACAGCAATAGTTAATACGATGATGCTATTCCACACAGGCAGAGCAACTACACAGCTCTGGTCTAAAACAACTTGGCTTAGTAGTAAGAACAGGTAACAGTGATATCTTAGTGAGGAATTACCCTCTAAATGGTTCTTTTCTCTAGTGGTCTCAGGCTAAGGCTTTGAATTGTCTTGAATGAAGATGTCTCTGGTTGATCCACGCTCAATTCCCACTGTAGGGAAGTTCAGGTCAGTTCTGTGCTGCACATCTGTTTCTGTTAAACAGATAGATTTTGGTAGCAGTAAATTGTGCCACAGATGGCTCCACAGAGGTGGGAAGCCTCATTTGGTCTTCAAAGTAACCAACTTCCTACAGTAAATTTTAAAACTTCAGTGCTTCAAACCATGAAGGACACCTGCATGTCATTAAGTACTTAATGCTGAGCATACAGCTTTCTGGGTCACCATCTGTTCAGCCACAGCACCAGCTCCTGGCTGCTGTTCCCCAATTCAATGTGCTGAAGGGTTTGAACTCTCAGCCTTGGCAGCTCACAATTACCCAAAAGGTAGCATGGATGGATCTTCTGTCTCAGCAATACAAATAGAAAAACAGTGTCCTGAGAGAGAACAATTCAACCAGGCAAAGTTCAGAAGAGTCTGCTTAAGGATTAGGAGCTAATCAGAATAGCTGCTAATGTATATGCCTCTGTTTGTTGCATCTACTGCTGTCCTTCTAATCTCATCAAGATGCCTGCTTACCTACAATTACCTGGCTCCGCTAATACTTCTTGTCCGTGTTGTTTAAAAAAAGTTCTCTCTTGTGCTGGAAGGTTTGCTATCTAGGCAACTACTCAAAGAAGAAAGTTCAAAATTAACAGGCCCAAATTAAAAAAACACGTTTATAGCAACAGGAGGAGCTACCTGCACAAAGCTTCAGAAGAAATATCTCATCAGCTCTAGAAATCCAGACTTTCCCTCTGCTCCACAGGAGCCAAGTTGGCCCAATGCTGGTAGTTCTATCCAAAGTTTTCAGCCTAGAGCTTCAGCCCTTTGAAGTTGAATCACCAGATGTTTCCACTACATCAACATCATCATTAAATTAGGCAACACTAATCACAGAGATAAAACAAAAGGTAATGGGTCTTAATGGTCACTGGGGAAGCATGACCTCTGCTTAAAACAAAGCAGAAGAAAGAGAGGACAGAGGCTGCTTTAAGGTCTGGGGAACTGATGTAGGCTGTAACCACTTTCCACACATCACAGGCTTCCAACTTCTGCTTTTTGCCCCTTGTCCTCCCCACCCAAGTTGTTTTACACATGAAAATCCAATTTAAGGAAATGTACTTTGTGGAATAGTTCCATATTCTCACAAACAAGTTTTCCCCATTTGGGAAGATACTATTTGGGATTTGATGTTTCAGAATCTTCTTAAATAAAGCCAGCAATTTATTACAACTGTAGCCAGTGATCAAGCTGAACTAGAGTTTAAAGCTGCTAACATCCTTCATTCTTCTCAATGACAGAAAAATCAGCACTTCTTTTGATTCTGGAAACAGAACTAGTTTATCCACATGACTATAAAGCATAAAGGTCCCTCAGTCCCCATGACTGAATGAGCCAAGCTGATACCCTCCTCCTCTCTAATGCCACTGTTTCCTCAGACTTGCAAAATCCAGGTGACCTCCTTATCCCTGCATAGCTTGCACATTCCCTAACTAAAAGTGGGCAAGAAATAGCACACAATGGTGTGGATACTTTTCAAACTAAGGTGTTGCCAGTTTAAAGATCTAGTTTATTTCACTCTAAAGGGAATTGTTTACATTTTTTAAAATGACACAATCTACCTGTCTCACAAATGTATCTTTTTCTTTGTTCAGATTCACTGAATAAATGCAAAGAAACTTTATATAGGCAAGATCTAAAGACAGTAAGACAATGCTTGGATGGAGACCTTTAGTGCTAAAGGACCAGGGTTTCAGGAATAAGAGCTGTGGCCTCCCTGTCTGCTATCAAGAAAAATGATTCTTGATTGGAAAGGAAAGCACACAACTACCATTCCACTAAGGCAAGGTAAGCAGGGGAAAATGAACAAACCAACCAACCCAAAAACAATTTCACCACACTTAGAA
This sequence comes from Podiceps cristatus, assembly GCA_000699545.1. Classification (NCBI taxonomy): domain Eukaryota; kingdom Metazoa; phylum Chordata; class Aves; order Podicipediformes; family Podicipedidae; genus Podiceps; species Podiceps cristatus. Next base: position 16,099 of record KL277009.1, on the reverse strand, counting down.
AGGAAGGAGAAAGCAACTCCATACTTTGAAGGCAAATGCCCTCCTAGCATGGCCCTTTTAGTTTCTATAACGCATATTTCCCTGTTCGCTCTGTTGTTCATGCATGTCTGGCTGTATTCTACTAGGTTTACAGTAGTTGAGTTACAATTTGATATGATAAAGGGCAACACAAGATGTGTGACTTGCAACATTTTACAGCATTAGTAAGAAGCAAATTGGCATCTAAATTACAGTATTTATGTATTACAGTTAAAAAGAGAACTCCATTATTTGTGAAAGCAGGACACATTTGCTTTGCTATCTTTCAAAACATAGACTTCTGCTTTGCTGACCTGCCCATATTTCACCTCTGAGCAACTGAAAAAAAAAAAAAAAAAAAAAACAAAAAACAAACTCTTCTGTCAAGACAAAATGGATGTCCTTATGCAAAAGCCCCAAGTTAGTTCCTTGTACCAATCTTCTGGAATCCATGACTCCACATTTGCCATTTATGCTTTGTAAGATGAGGGATCCACTGCCTTCTATGAAAGCTTTTGTGAAATTATCATCCTGCCTCCCACCATCGACACTGTAAAACAGTAAATTAGTTTGTAATTGAATTTTTCTTATCATGGCTTTCCCCAGTAAGTTATAGAGGCCTTAGTATTTGCTATTTTTCTTCCCTAAAAGATATTTATAATGTGGTTATCTGTTCTTCTTGAGTCTGTCAGGCAGACTAAGCTCTTTAAGCCACAGAGAAAACTTTCTCCAGCCATTAGTTTGTCAGTTTTTTTCTTTTTTGCTCTTTTTGAGAATGTTGACACCAATACAGAATGCCTTATCCTGGTATCACCACCATCACCCGAGTCTAGCCCCCTCATGTATATGCCTAAGAATTGGTTTTAGGCATTTCTGTACAGCACTACATTCAGAGCTCACGTGTCATTGCCTTTATCACCTATGACCCCTAAAATCCTTGCCAGTCACTGCTTTTCAGCTATCTCCCACTATGTAAGTTTCATTCAAACATATAGAGATAGAAAGGACTAAAATATGCTGTGCTAAGACACCTGTGCCTTTATTTTCAGCCCTGAAAACATGACAAGGAAAATGTCACCCATCCCTAAGACACAGACATAGGCATGGGAAGGAACAGGTGGGAAGAGGCTCCCTGCCATTTCCTGGCACCTTTCCCCATTTCCAAAAAGGTAGAAAGGGATCCTCAGCAGGCTCAGGCTGTTAATAATGATGCCAATGCTCAGTTAGTAATGTGGTTTGCAATATTTAGCATTTTCCTTAAAGACTGAAGTCTAATTCTTCTTTAATTTTTAAAATAAAGAGAAAATGTATTTTCAGTCTTCAGCTTTAAAGAAAATACTTGAAAGTGTGACCAATGGGTTATATTAAAATAATAAAAAACTATGTAAACGGCCAGAACAAAGAATCCCATCGTTGTTTTGAATTTCCTTCATCTAGTGATTTTTAGGCCAATATCCTGACAGGAAAGGGGGAGGAGTGGGGCTGTCAGAACTGTATTCAATGAGTATAATTACACTGAATTAGCGCTAAGGGGTTTAGAGAGAGGAAAAAAATACTATTCCACAGAGTTAATATAAAGTGGGCTTTCATGTACATACAAACCCACAAGGAGCTAGCTACTGCCTGCTGAGACCTATTTGAGAGCCAAGGGATTGATCGGACTCAGCCAGCCCTTGCTTAAGAAAAAAGCTGCAGTTGTGAATTACTGTAAAAGCAGTATTCACATGATTGATGGGTTTACCCCCACCACCACATTTGTTTCAAAGATCCATTTTGTCTTCTGTGGCGACGGTGTGAATTAACCCCTCTCACAACGTCTGGCTTGATTTTGCAAGACCGTTCCAAGGTCTAAGAGCTCGATGAAGCTTTTATCTTACGTAGCTATGTGACTGGAAAAATGGGAAAGAGATGCTATTTAACACCCAGGCTTCTGAGGAACACCACAACACCAACCTCTTCAAATAGTCTGCAAACCTTCCGCCGTCAGACCAGCCAGCTCCTCACCTGCCTGGAGAATCGTGTTTGAAGGAGCTCTGCCTCTTATCTCCCTTGCAGTCTGATACTCCACCCACTTGTCCTTACATCCAAGGGAGCATAAAGTATATCTATTTTCTCTCTTGACTTTTTAACACAATTTGCTGTCAGAAGTAGATTTTTTTTTTTTTTCCCTTCTTTTTTCCCCATGGAGAGCAAGAGAAAGCCTGAACTCTGGTATGCAGTAAAAAATCCAGAGACTCCAGGTAGATTTGTGATGGGATTTCTCCTCAAACCTCAGGCACTGTAAATGACAAGTATAGTTAGAATATGGTCAAGAGAATGGGGGGAGAACAACCAGAAATGGACCAAGATCACCACCAGCTTTTAAAAATCTCCTGAAATCTTTTGAATTGACAGTATGACACAGACAGCCAGATTTCCATAGAAGCCTGATCACACGCCTGCTTAAAACAGGCCCACAGCATCTCAGGAACAGCTTATTCAGCCAAGAATAAATCTGTTTGTGTCAACTGCAAACTGGCCTGTGCTCTTCCTAGTTCCCAGAAGGTACTACATACATGAAGATTTCTTTTCCTTTATGAGGTAAATACATTGCTTAAAAGTGGGGGAAAAAAACCCCAAACAAACAACAGAGCATTAAATACTATTAGCTACACCAAGCTGGCTGCAGGCAGGTGAAACGTAACTTTCCCACGCACAACTCTGCAAATGGTGTTTCCACCATTTCATTTCTCTTGCCCCGGACTTCCATAAAACTGTGTGTCTTATCGTATAGCACCTCCTCTGTGTTCACAGCCCTGTTCTTTTAAAAGAAAAAAAAAAAAAAAAAAAAAAAAAAAAAAAAAAAAAAAAGGATGTATTGCCATCCCAGTCATCTGTGTCACTGTACTCCCCACCACCATACTGCCAGCATTTCTTAATCGCTACCTGCAGCATCCACTGCCCCTGCTGTGTCAGAGCCCTTTATCCCAGCACTCCACCTGCCATCCCAGGCCCGTCCCTGGGAAAAAGGCATAAAAGCACAGCAGCTCAGCTGGTTTTACAACAAACATTAGAAAGGGGACCTTCTCGGCATGCCCTCCCTTGGTTTGTTATGGCACATCATAGAAGTTCTCCATCTTCAGATTTAGAGCACTTTATAATCCTCCTCTTCAGTCCTTTCTCAGACACCATCTGCCTTGATGGTTATGGCAGATGTCACAGGAATCACAAATGTCAAACTGAAATGTCATGAGAGGTCTTCGCCTAAAAAATAGTGGATGCTGAAGTAGCACCAAACGTGGTCAAACACATTACAGCCACTACACTTGATTCTCACTTGGAAATACAAATTCCCAGGCCAAAATGTGTCATGACTGAAAGCAACAGGGACTAACCTAGCTACTGGATGCAAAGTTATTAGCAACCCATACAAACCACGACTGGACTCAGCTGTCCTGGAGTGGCCGGGTTAGCAGATGAACACTCAGCATCCTCGGCAGTGTACAGAAACTGCTGCCAGACCCTCTCCTGCTGTCCTACAGCCATGTTTCCAAATTTTATGTGTTCATATTTTATTAACCCCAAACAACAGCATGTTTCCTTTCTCTGTGGAAATCTCTCTATTGCAGAGAAACTGTCCAAATTGAAAGAATCGTTTCGACTTGTACTGTGCTTGTGACCTCTGTTGCTGTGATTTGCAAGCTCTACAAGCATGCTTTTCATCTCCATCGTGCGAACAGGGCAAGAGGAGAATGGGATCAATGGCAGGGTACGCCGGGACCTCGCAGAGCTGCTGGCAGCCTGTAAGACACGCGTTCAGAAAAGCACACCATCAGACAGTGTCAAGAATCCTGCATGAGCCGGGGGGGGGGAGAAGACCAGAGTAGTACAGTACACTAACATTATCAGTGTGCTAGTATGATACTGCTGTGTTAACAGAGCTGTCAAATCCCATAGACCCACCATACAACGCTGAAGACTCGCTCCAGTCCTAAGAGGCTGTTAGTCTTTGTTTCTGCCTGTCACATGACAAAAACATTTCCCTTGACATCTGATCAGTACACTAACTATGCAGGTTACTCCAGCAGCAATAGAAGCTGGAAGTGAAACACAGATGCACTATTAGGTCAAATAATTTCCAAAAAGCCTATGTGAAGTGGAGTACCATTAAAACCAGACACCTTTTTCTTCTCATTCCACCTAAACAGTGATTTACTTTAAACAAAAGCTACTTGTTGTCACCCTTTAGTTTGCCACACGCAGAGTCCTTGTAGGTAAATGATGTAAAAGCAGCACCATTGTTAGAAGCAGGTTAACTGCAACCTCGGTTGGCTTACCTTACTGCTGGTGCTGCCTGTGTCACACGGCGACAAGGAGCACTAAGCCCTTGTGCCCATTCACAGCACCCTACATAAAAGCCACTCCAGTTCATTACGAATAGGAATGAGCTCTTTCTTAAATCCAGCCCAATCCAGTTAACAGGCTTATACTGAAATGCTGAGAGACAGGGCTTACAAGTCATAATGCACCTAACTTGCGTGCACTGGTTTGCTCAAAATTAAGGAAGAACTTGTATACACTGTCTAGCTGAGGCTTGTAACTGCCTTTTTCCTCTCTAGATATTCCTTTATGGATGCTTTTCTCTAAAGATATGAATTAAAGAAAGGGCTCTCAAGTGACCTTTGTGATTACTCATCATTACTATAAATCTCGTTCCACTAGCACAAAGAGAGAAAATCCTGTTAAATACAGAAGCCCATTTCTGTATCTCTGATCAATTAGCCTTCCCTTCCTGCTCTTGGGGTATGTTTGTGCCAGTTGATTTGCTCCTGCTAAAGAGATGCCAGCTTGCATCAAAACAGAAAAAAAAAAAAAAAAAAAAAAAAAAAGAGATGCACAGAAGCTTTGACGTTGTTTGTTGTGACATCAGTTGGTGATAACGCATTACTGTCCCCTGTATCCCTCACTCCACCTGTGCACAGAGATGCAACCTCGGGAAGGGGTTGCTCCTGACCTTCTGCTAAGGAGCAAGCACGTAACTGGATGCTCAAACTCTGTCCTTCTTACCACTACAGAGCACGCGAGATAGCTCTGAAATGAAGGATGCAACAAAAGATTCCTCCCATTCAAAACCCAAAGATTTGCCTAGGAATTCATTACTTAAAAGGTAATAACCTTAAAGTACCTGTAACCTCAATTTGCTAAGTCTTGATTTTCCACAACAGAAACCAAGGGGAAGCATCAATTTTGCTCAGAATATGAATAATTCTAGCAGTTAAATGGAAGATATTTTAGAAATAAGTGTTACTACGAGAAGTTAATATTAAAAAAATTCTCTGCAAGATGCAGGGAGACCAAATCGGCATCAGACTAATTGAACACAGCCAGACTTAAGGGAAAATGGGTAGTTTTCACAAGATATTCCAACTCTGACGACATACTTGTTTTCAAATAGTTGTCAATTTACCACAGCTGGAAAGCATCAGGACATCAAATTAGATGTACATGAGTGCAATCGCTTGCATTTCTGATATCACAAACAGCTTCTGGCATACAGTTTGCTCAAGTGTTAATCAAAAGAGGCAGTAACACAAAAAGTGTTAGTGAAAAATTATACAGCCAATCTAAATCACAATGAGCCTACATACATATATACATTTATTTTTACTTATATATTTAGTTACTTTGGTGGATTTTAGATCAGGCCTTTAGCTAAAATGCTTAGAGAAGGTTCTTCTAAAATGAGAAAATGTACAATCTTGAGCTATACTTGCACACATACCAAGTAAGAAGTAGTCAGAACTACAACCTGCCTTTCGAGAGGTACATTAAAGGGAGTGTTGCCAACCACAAATTGAGGATGATCCACAGTCCTGAGGATGATAGAATAAAAGACTCCAATTCAGACCAGAGATTGTCAATGTAAGATAGTTGGTGATCAAATGATGACATGACCATTTTCTAGAAATGTGAAAATGCTATAATTTTTATAAATTACTTCTTCTCTATGTAACCAATTCATATGGTGGCAGCTGGTTTGAAGCTTGCAGAAAGAAAGACTACAATGAGCTAGTCCTAAAGAATGGAAAAGACCTAATTCAGGAATTAGACAGAGCTATATTTCTAGAGTAACTTCCAAAGGCAGAATTGACACAGTTCAGATACATTTCCATAGGATGTAAACACAGAATTCTCTCACAATCCTTTGAAATCTTTACCCCAAAGTTACTACATGATTATGGCGGATGTTACGACTGGGAGGTCATTACCAATCCTAAGGGAACCAGGCTTTAAGAAGCACAGGTTTTGGGAGTCACTTCCTTCTGTTCCCTGCAAGCCTTCCTTCAATAAAGGATGCAAGGAGTGAGCACAGATATTCTGAAAGGATGCCAAAGTGTGATCACTGATGATACTCCTGACCAGTCAGAAAAAAAGAAGGGAAGAAAACTGACCCACAACACAACTTCTCAAATGTAGTTTAAGAACTTATTCACTCGCAGAATATCCTTAAGAGAAAGAAAACGGAAATCCAACCCAAGTGAAACTAATAAGAGAGAACAACTTCAGCAGGTGACATGCAAAATGGAGACCAAGAGGTCCAAGAGAAAGGTTGAAGAACAAGGAGGCAAATACATAGTGACAAGTAATAAGGCATTCCTTAAGCGCATGGGAAAAATAGAACTCCAGAAAAGCCGTTGGGTCCTGCAGACTATACTGCAGGCTACCCTGACGCGAAGCCGTCAAGGAGGGCAGAAGAAGAGCTTGCATAGAAGTTAAATGGCTCCTCTGCTTCAGTTTTCACTTCAAGGTAGGGAAGAGAGATGCATGCCCTAGGGTTATATGAGTAAAGAACTTGAGGCAGAACTGCCATTTCATTGGGCCTGATGTGAAATATTTCAACCTCAATTTTCTTGACTTAGACACGTAATTTACACATCGCAGACTTCTGCTTTGGGTTTTCTGTTTGTTTCAGAATTTTCTATTTAAATGAGACAAGAAATCCCCACCTACAATAACTTGAGAAATCTCAGTTGGTAAAATCCCAACTAGAATTAGAGCCTTATTGCACCTGCTGAAAGCGTCAATACAGAAATATGCCAACTTGTCATTTATAGTGTGTTGCGCAATTGGAAAGTCTAAAGTTAGATAACACATTTTTGCTACACATCCCTACAGTTTGGAAAGTTTCTCCAGAGATTTGCTTTCAACGTGTATGTGTAAAGCACAGTGTCGAGGCAAAGTGCCTACACATCTCTCTTTTCCTGTATAAAAATGCAGTCTCCATGTCCACTCAACCTTCGGTTGTGGTTAGCAAAAGAGAGGTTCTTATTTAAAGGACTACTTCCTTGTAGATATAGTCATAAATAATTCAAAATAAAATATAGTACCTAGCAATTAAATGAAGAAAGTACATGCTGTAATATACTGCCCTTGGTTTTTAGTCCTTTCCTTGTATTGCAGTATTCAAACTCCAGCCATTCTCAAGTGCTCTCAGCCTTTGTGAAAATTAGGACAGATTTGCTGTACTTGGGCACAGAGTAGCAGCCAGAGAAAGGCCAGGACCATGGCTCATATTATACTACTGAATAAGAAGAGGTGTTTGTAAATATTATCTCAGTTGCAAAATACTAAAAGGATCTATAAATAGTTCTGAAAGCAGCCTCAAAATAACTTTTCTATACCAAAATTACGAGTAGAGCAGGGAGTTCACCCACTTTTCCTCCCATTCCTATCCCTTATTGAACTTCAAATTTTTTCATCATGAAAACATGACCAATATTGCAGTAAGTTAGGGACAGGGAGAGAAAACGTTCCCTACTTTCCTAGACTTCTCATTCCAAACAGCTTAACAAAACCATTTCAGATAAATGTTAAGCCCAGAAGTTCTCTCCCTTCATAGGTAAAAACAAGGGCTGATCCCAGCAGGAAGACAGCAGCCTCCGTCTCTCATCAGGATAAAGTCAGAACCTTCACAGCACCAGACAGTTGTACAGGGACAGCTTTTGGCAAGGGGTTATGCCCAGCCCACACAACACCTTGGAAATGTACAGTTATTAACACAGCTGGACAGAAGTAGTTTACATCAGAAAGTGGAGGAAAAAACCTGCTCAACAATAGTTTGAATTTCACCAAAAAATACCGAAGCAGATCATGCTTAAACAGATTCCCAGAAAAATACCAAGTGGAGCTGCCAAAAGCCCCACGGTAAGTGTATTGCTATAAAACTTAACACAAGAGATTTCACCTTCACCCGCTCATAAAGGGCATACACCTGAACACATACTGTATCATCAGAAATTTTTATTTCCACTGTGTTAAACTTTCAAATCAAGGCACTGATCAAAGGTTTCACATGCACTTCTAGATTTATATTGTCTAAGTAAATCCCACTGTTCTCAGTGAGGTAACTCATAGCCCATAATGCTGTTCCAACACACAAGACACGCAAAGACGACAGCTCAAATTACAAGCAATTGTACTAAAACATACACCTATAACTCCAATAGCCACTCACTACTAGTGAGTCCAAAACACAAACTCCTTGTCCCACTTAAAGAATTGAGCTAACAAACATGAAGGGAGCGGAGCTTGCCTTTTCTTCTTTATCACCCCATAAACATGGTTCCCATGCGATTTTGCAAGCGCAGGGAAATTCCTGAAAACTAGATTCAATGGAGATACCCCTACTTAGGCAGTCTATAATCCCTGCAACTCTTTATAAATCCTCTGGTGGTAGACGCTCTAGTTATGATCCGTAAAAGAAGGAAAACAAGAACAGCCTTTAGGCTCCTCTGAACTCTGTAGGTCTTTGGTCAAAATGGCCAGAGGATCACCATACAGTAACTGACTCCCCATGACTTTCAAATGTGTTGAGTTTGGGGTTGGGGTTGTTTGGTTGGGCCCCCCGGGGAGGGCAGGGGTGCGCGAGTGGCTGGCCGGGGTTGTTTATGTTTGGGGTTTAACCCGTTTGGGTTTTTTGGGTGGGGTTTTTTTTTTTTTTGTTTGGTTGGTTGTTTTTTTGTTTGGTTTGGGTTTTCTTTGTTTGGGTTTTTTCCCCCCTTGCTGCATAAGTATGCCCAGAAGAGAAGGAGGACTGCAGCACGGAGCAAGTATGCTAATGCCATATCATACTAACTGCCATGCCAGCAGCAATCACATACACGCCTGCTCATACGCTTCTGCCAAATAATCACTTAAGCAAACATCAACTATAGAGATTAGCGAAAGCATCTGACAACGCGCAAATCAGGCAAGAAACACGGGCTGAAGGGACAGCTTAAGAAAGTGAGGATTTAATAAGTGAAAAAAACGCGAAGTTCCTGAATCAAAGCTTGTAGTGTTTTTGGAAGATTGCTGAACATCCTATCTGCTGGCCTTAGAGGGAAATCTAGTAGATTTTTTCCATGCCTTGGTCCCTACTGCGTATCAGCTGCACCCAGGCAGGCTTCTAATAAAAGCAAGTGACTCTTGTCCAAACAAAAACATCTTTGTGACCTCTGGGAAGGCAGCAATCCAAACAAACAACCAGGCAGTCAGGTGGCACAAGCTATAGGGAAGCAATGGTTGCACCTCAGGGGCCTTTCGGCAGCACCAGAAGAGACTAAGCACCAGAAAGCTAAGCTACTACCACAGAAGACTGGGTTTCCAAAAGAAACAACCCTAGATAGATAGAACAAGAGGTTCAAATTATTTCTGCTTAATATACTGGGGAGGCTACTTTTGAACATGTAATTTTTATTGTTCAAACTAAAGGAACAACGTGTTTTCCTACCAGAACTAAGGCAGAGTATCAGAACAATCTCTTGAGTTATCTTTAATTTACTAAAAGGTGCTTCACTCCAAATGCACTTTCAATGAAAGTAATGAGGTTGTGCTGCAAGCAGTGCAAGAAGAGTCACAACCATTTACCAGCCTCATAACTCATTTGTGTCTTGTTTTGAAGAATTTGTTACCAAAACAAAAGGGTGGGCACCCTTTCTAAATCTCAGGCTGAATTGTGTGGTCCTTATCCTAATGAAATTCTTGCTGAAGCATCAACACTGCCCGAATAACAGTTGGAGGCAGCATGCCTGGTTTAATATTAATCTCAGCTTGACAGGAAGAATATGATTCCTAGTGAGCTGAAAAAACATCTCAATACAGAAATGGAAGAAGTTCAGTTGTCCAAAAGCAAACTGTGATCTTGTAGTACCGTAACACTGCAGAAACAGCACCATATTAGAGGTTCCATATTTCTCGCAAGGCTATTTCTAAGTCACTATCACTTTCAAAGACTGTAGACCTTTCTTAAAATATCCATCCATTACCGTCTAACAAAGTGCCTAGAAGAACATTACAGAGATGTTAAAATGGGCATTTTGAGCCAGTCTCTCTTCCCACTGTTGCTTGCATGCTGTAAACCTGAAAAAAAAAAAAAAAAAAAAAAAACACCCACCACACCTGTAAAACAGTTATTTTTAAATACAATACAAAGGTTTTGATATGAGAACTACCTACACACAGTACTAAGCACATTTTGGATGCTCCTGTCACGGAGGCAAGGATGCTCCAGACTGCAAGCCTTCTGTTGCTGACTACAGATGGGCACATACATTTGCATTGCACTCCTAAGGCTCTTTTGCACTTTGAGATACATGATGTATCTCAGAGCTAAAAAAATAAATAAATACATAAATAAATCTGTTGTACTAGTGATCCAGTCGAAACAAGGAAGCCTTAAATGCAATAATCAGATCATCTTTAGTTGGTTATGAAACTAATGCCATTGTTCACATAGTTCTGAGAAACAAAACAAAAGAATAAAACAGGTTTTGTGCCTGATATCCAATGGAACTGAATTTGAGAAGCCAGTTCAGTCATTTTAATTTCTTGCAATCAGGTGGGGTCATTCTGACTTCCACAGCTATTTACATATTTACCATTTGTGTCAACACAAAGGGAATTCCTCGTGTCTTTTATACTTGTAGAGCACAATGATCTGGTTTTTTAATTTTCTAATCCTTAAGGACAGCCTAAGGCAACAGGCAGATGCAGGTAGCAAAGTCAGATGGTGAAGACAACAGCAGAGTAGTCTGTCTTCCTTAATGAGCTCAGAAGATCAAGACCAACTTTGCAAACAAGCTTGAGAAATAGGTTAACTCAACCTCATTGCCAGCATCCATAGTGCTGTGCCTGTCTCCACTGGCCAGCTGGACCAGCTCCACTAAGAGCACCGGCCAAGGTGTGTAGAGAGAGGCTGGTTAAAGTAAAGATGAGCCCATCCAACCTCCTCTTCCCTCTCAGTTACTCTCTCTGGTTTTATTCCTGGGAGGACAACTTGTACAGATAGTGAGTTGCTCCAGAAATACTGTCTGAAGATGGCAAAAAATTGATTTCATTTACACTGTTAGCTAGTTGTGAACCAGTGTCAAAAGAAGAATTTGGACTGAGGTATTAGAGAATTTCTTCTCTTTCTCTTCCCTCCCCACAGGCGCTTGATGATGGTATCATCTACAACTAAATAGGGGATGTTTACAAGGTCCAAGCTGCATTGGAACTCTGTAGAAACTAATGAGGAAGGAAGACTTTTGTAACACTCTCATGAAACATTTAATGAGCTCTGAAATAGTGCTGGCAGGTCTCAGAGGAGAAAGGTCCAGTTTAAAATTGAACTTTGCAATTTACTAAACGGCAGTGGACTAGAGCCCCAAGTACTATTTATTTTCAGACACTATGTTTTTCAGAAAATCCCCAACTCCTGTACTGCTCGTCTGCTCTAAGAGTCTTTACCCCTCTGCTGCAGCTGCCATGAAATCAACAGCACTTACCAAACAACATGCTCCTAGGGCCCAAATTAACATATTAATACATTTTTCTTAATGTAACAAAACTGGGTTTTGCCTCAGACACAGTCAGCTCTACTCCTCACCTCCAGAGGTTATCCACATTGAAACCAGAATCTGCTGTTCTGGGAAGGCAAGAAAGGGCAGAGGCTTTCTGGAGCAGAGGGATGGAGGGGGTGGGAATCACCTGGCTGCATCAGTAATACATCTAGCTCTTTATTATATTCACATTCCCCCTTCTCATCTCCCATGAAACTGCCTACAGCTGTGTTCTCTCAACCTTCGGTCTGAAAGACATTAAAAAGCAGTCTGCAAGATGACTACAGTTTTTTAAAAAGTCACTCCCACACATGTAAGCAAGCAAGGAAATGAGAAAAGTTAAAAAAAAAAAAAAATCAAATACATCATAGTGCCACCACAGGAAGTAGAGCTAGGTATTTGAAATGGTTCCGTGATTCTATTCCTTGGAATAAAATAAGGCAAGACATATTGGCCAACAGAGTGTCTAGTTTGGTGAAGTCCCACTGACCCTTTTTACCATGATAAGGTAAGCCATTGCTGAAAAACTTAAACTAAACTAATAATACTATGTCAAACACCATGTGAAACGGGGCTTTTTAAGTCTTAAAGGTCCTTACTTTTCACTAGTGAAAAGACTGTAGCAGCCTGAAGAAGGTCTGAAAAGTATTAATAAATTTGGCATCGCAAAATCAGTTATTCTGGCAACTCAGAGCAAACAAAATTTTAAGCATCAAATTCCATACTGACTGCCAGCTCTTATTTCATGGGCTGGATCAAGCTCATGTTAAATCTAGTGGGATTAAAAAGTTTCTCCAGCTGATGACCACCTCTGTTTGATAGAAGATCAACAGTTTGCAAAGCATATTTAAATAATAAGAAAATATCTACTGGTCTTTATGTCTGTTACTGTTGGCACCAATAACAGGTATCAGTCCCTTGGAAGTTAATGACACACAGAAGATACACTTTTTCTCATCTTGTTTAGTTGCTGCTATGTCAATCCATAGAGACTCTGCCATACCATTTCTTACACAACTACAGCGGTCTGTGGGTTATTGTAGTAAAACACAAATTATCCACGTTACAGAAGACGTTCCTTACTCCTTTAATTTCAGTTTTCCACAGGGCTTCTGCTGAAGAAATTGATGTGAGACAACTGACTCAGATTTCCCCCAACTCTCCTCAAATGCACATTGAACACTTGACAATGCCCACTTTTCTATTTTCCTCTCAGCAGCTCCATCGGAGAGGACCCTCTATGCATTCAGAGCAGCACAATGGAGAATGATTTCCAAAGCATTAACTTGGAGCCATTGAAACTTGGATGTTTTCAAAATGACTCTATTGTGCTCAAAGGATTCCAGACTACCCCAGCTATTCTAGAAGAGAGTCTTTTTCCCTTTCTCAAAATGTCCATCCCTTGAGCCATCCCTGGAGTGCATTGTTGGGGCTGAGTCCTTAGTGCAGCGAGTTCCATCAGTCAAAGCTCAACAGATACAAATAATATCAGGATATGGATATAAATTAGTGCGACAGACCCTAAATAGTTTTGACAGGTTTAGTAAGTATATATAGCGACACAGAATGCTATCCCCGCTGTCAGGCATCAATATGTAGACAGAAGATTGGGGGCACCATGGAAACTCAGCGACATAAGAGTGGTATTGATTGGATAGAAAATGAGGCTGCAATTTAAGCTTAAGGCTGCCAGAGATGCCAAGAATGGAGAATGACCTCCAGCAGTGAATTTTCAGCATAAGCTCCCTGTGAACAAGCCAGTCCAAGAAGGATAAATCAGGGACAAGCTCACCAGGGATATGGGTCGACCGAATGCAGGCTACCCTAAGCAGATGAGAATCACTCTGTGTGCACGCGCGTTACAGTGACCTAGTTCGTTCAAAGACAGTATTTTGAATGGTTTATTATGGAGGCTTGAAACAAAGAGATTTCCTCAATTAAAGTCCCGAAATGAATCCTCTAAATGAAAATGCTTTTGAAACAGCCTCTTGCTGATCGGTGTAAATATTGAAGCAAAGCGTACATTGTTAAAGACCCGTTCCCACAGAAAAACACCCCATTTGGGAGTGGAGGAAATGAGGGGGCCTGAACAGAGCAGGAGGTTTCACGAGCAATGCCAGCTCCATTCCCAGTGCCCCAGCGTTACACCAAAACTCCTGTTACACTGTAGCGCTGGATAAATCACATCTCCCCTGACACAAAACCACGCAAAATTAAACTAGAGAATGAGTTAAATGAGTGCATTTTCAGAGCTCCCGTAAAAGATTATTTTTAATTGTTACCTGAGGACTCAGGAACAACCATTCCTAGACTGATGGAGAAGAAACACGGGATGTGCCAGGGACGTACCTTGCTGGAGCCGTGACTGCTGGAAGTCAGCTAAGCAGCAACATTCACATTAGCGATAGAAAGATGAAACTACACAAAACGTCCATCAGTACAGCTCTGCCAGGAACAAGATAAGCCTCCAAAGTGTCCTCAGTGTCCGTATGGGTGTGGAGGAATACAGGCATACGGTTCTGGGAGAGCAGCACTATGTTTTGTAATACTATAGTAGGACCAGCCTTCTGCTGGCAAGGAGGTATCAGCCACAGAACGCAACTCAAACAACTGGTGACAGACAGCTGGGCAATTGCAAAAAAAGTCTGTTTTTCTTAGGCCACTTCTACACTATAAACAACAAGTTGCTGTTTGTAAAAGATTTGTTGCTGGCTTCTCTTTTTTCCACCTAAGAACTTGCATGATAAAGTCAGGAAGCTTCTGTCCTTCAGTTTCATCCAAAGCTTCATAAGTAGTAAGTCACCAAAGAGTTTAGCTTAGCCTGGAGACAGGGGTATATTAAGCCCCTGCTTTCCTCCTTTTTAGGGAGAGTCACTAAACTATGCAGCAGGTTTTTCCTTGCTGGGTTTTTTATGGTTTGTCTTCTCCAATGAAGTACCCCCTCCATTCACTTCCAAATTCTCATTACTACAGCAAATGAACACATTTTGTCATGAATAGGCAGGTTCCTTTTTCCCCTCTAGACCATTGCTCTTGTTCAAAAGTTCAGACATTAAAAAACAAACATACATACATACATATTTCTTTGCAGGCAGGAAACAGAAATACACAGGAGAAAACAAAAACCAAACAAACAAAAGAAACCCCACTACACAAATTTTGCTTTGTAGATCAGCTCAAGCACACTGTTCAGAAAACATTAGAGAGAACTACTCGTCTGTTACAACTTTTCCCATAACTTTCCCTTCTCTCTCTTTCCATCCCTTCCCTCCTCCTCTCTAATACAAGCAGTACACGGTCTATTTCTTTTCCAAAAAGTTGAACTTTGCTGAAAGCTCAGAACAATTAAGCCCTCAGGGGAAAACAAGGAAAGGGCAGAGAGTTCAAGACTTGATGAGCCACAGGTAAAGTGTTCTTCCACTGTAATACAAGTCACTCAGAGCACGCAGGATCTACTTAAAACACCTACTACTCCCCATAGCTGCAGGGTTATCTCACAGAAAAAGATTTAGTGCACATCGCAGACATTTACGGGATGCTCCCGAGAACAAACTAGTCTCTGGGGTTTACATCCTAGAAGCCAGCTGCAGCACGTACCACTAAGCTAATGCCCGGTAGACGTTCACCGCCGAGGCAAACCGCTCGCAGCGTGGAAGAGAGGTGTGCGACGGCCAACTGGAACACGTAAAAGGAGTAGATGAGCTCCCGAAGACTGAAGACTAGCTTTCCCCTACAAAAAGCTCTGCTTTTAGAAAGTAGTAAGGAGTTAGAAGCATCAGTGTTGGCAACTATAACACCTTTGCAGAATAAGGTGTATGTTCAACAGGAGGAAACTCTGTTTTCGCCGTTGTTAACTCAGATTTTCTCCCAACCCATCCCTCCAGAGGAAATAGCAGACACAAGCTAACAACAGCAGTTTAAATAGATCTATCAGCACTTGCTAGATTCAGTTGTTCACCAAAACCAAAAGCTTTAGCTTTCACCGAAAGTAAACTAGGGATAAGAAGGCTGAGTCCCAAGAAAAATACCAGTTAATGTGTTCGGTTTGAGAGTACAGTTTAACCTCATTATCCCAACTCTCAGCCAGGACGTTCCTGGCACGGGACAACGGGGACCTGCGGGGGGCTTTGCTGCCCTGGGGTCACTCTGCTGCCCTTTTGTCCTCTCGAAACGGACCAGCCCGAGGACTCCTGCCCCCCTTCTCCGCTGGGTCACATCCCCCACCGCCACCTCTCTCCGTC
>JMFS01088375.1:0-25733 GCA_000699545.1 Podiceps cristatus | reverse complement strand
GGGGTAGGCGGGAGCGCTTCAGCCCGTGAGCTGCGCTGACAGCCCCTTACTGCCCCTGGGCTGCTCCAGCGCTCACGGGCATCAGCAGGCAGGGCCTAAAACTTTGTTCACCGGCCAGAAAGAGAAGATACCCGTGATATTTTCACGTGCTGTGCAAGTTTTATTACCACAGGCTTGAGTGTTAATGGCTTTGTAGAGCTCTCTTTCAGAAAAGTGATTCTCACCTGACAGTTCGTCATGCGGGAGAGGCTGGATGGGCCTGGAAGCAGGGGCAGAATGCCTCTGACCCTTCCCAGGTGAAGGGTGCTGTAGCTTTATCACACTCCTTCGCTCTGGTCACTTGACTAGCTCATGGAACAGAGTTCTCTTCGGAAAAACGTTGGGGAAAAACGTGAATCACTGCTTAAAGCTCTGGATGGTGAAAGTCCAGTTTTAAAATGGCTTTAAATATGTATTTACCATACTTAATCGTAGAATCATAGAATGGTTTGGATTGGAAGGGACCTTAAAGATCATCTAGTGCCAACCCGCTGCCATGGGCAGGGACACCTTCCGCTAGACCAGGTTGTTCAGAGCTCCATCTAACCCAGGGTGCCAGGGATGGGGCAGCCACAACTTCTCTGGGCAACCTGTTCCTGAGTCTCACTGCCCTCATAGTGAAGAACTACATTGTGTGCATGCTGTTGCCTCAACAACAATTCTCTCTCTTTTTTTTTTTTTTTTTTTTTTTAATACCATTTTTAAAATCATAGTTTTCTAAGTTTCTTATTCACTGTTACTACAGTCTAGTACTTCCCCAGCCTTGCCACCCTTCCCCCCACCTTGCTCCCCAGGAGAGTCTTTCAGTGTATTTAACAGCAAGCTGTGTAATCTTAAGACATTTACTCTGAAACTCATTATTGTCACATCCATGTACTCTCCCCATGGAATGCTAGCAGGGAAATTCCTAGTGAATTCTGTAGAGTCTTTGGGTCTTAGAAAGGTCTGGGTTGGAAGGGACCCCAAGGATCATAGAGTTCCAGTCTTCTTACCTGTCTGGGATAAAAATTGTATCTGGGATTAGTATGACTTGCTTTGTTGATGTGAGTTGTTTTGTCAGGTTCTTACTAAGGTCCAGAGATTGTGGCAGATTTTGAGAGGACTACGTTCTGGATTGCTGCAGTTTTTTATCAAAATTTATTCTTTAGCCAGGCCTTTCAGTGGAGAATACAGTATTTTTCATATACATTGTAAGCAGTTATCATATGCTTGGCAGTAGAAGCTATTTCAGAGTTTCTCTAGATGGTATTATGTAGATTGTGGGAAAAGGGACAGTACCCATGCTTATTGGATTCCTGGTTAAGGAATTCAGAAGGAGGTCAAGTTGCATATAGCCAAATTCTAAAATTTTGTCAGAGAGAAATAGCAGGATGAACTGTAGTGCTGTGCATCCATTCCTCTGTCGTACAGGGTTAACCAGGCCTTCTTGCTACCGTCGAAGGAAAGAGTAGTAGGAGAAGCACAGTCTAACAGCAGCATCCATCTCTCAGGGCTGGAAGAGCTCTGTTCAGTATCCTACCCCAAATCTTGGTTGAGAGTTGTCCAGGGTGTTAGCTGAAGTCACTTCATCTTGGTCACTTTTACTGTTGTAGTTGTTTTACAAAAGCATTTGGAGTTTGGAGTGACAGAAGAACAATAGTAGAAGCATAGAATCTGTTCTCAAAGCTACCTGCAAGAGGCCTTTGTTAATTAATACATACTCAAGAGGATTGATTTGAATGCCTTATGGTAACGTTTCTATTAGTGAATCTGTTGCATTTCCTATGAAAAACTGTCAGAAACTTTAGGCATGGTTTTATATACAAAAACGTTGCAATAAAATTGACACAAATTGGCATGAGAATTGTGTGAGTATGGAGAACAGTAGCTGAAATTACCTTTAATTCACTATTGGAAAATAAATTAAATTTCCTACAAAGGTGAGACCAGAAGGAAAACATTAGATTATGAAATCAAATCCCTTGCAGAAAGTTTATAATACAATCCCACTTCAAAATATATCTGATTCCATGTAGAGCTCATTAAGTGGTTTGCTCTAAAACAGTCTTCCAATAAGTTGTAGTACCTACTCTTTTGAAGAATAGAAGCTTTATTGTAGCTTCCATACCAAACAATCATTTATTTCAGGTCAAGAATTTTTATTTAAGGGAAAAAGTTTCAGAAATATTTTTGTACACTTAGTTAATATACCTGTATATCCTCCTTCTTAGCAGCATATAGCAGCATATAGCACTTAAAAATACCAACAAACCAAACCTCCCTAAACCAAAGTTTTTATTTAAGCAAGCAATTTACATTTGTGTTCTTATTTCAGTGTGAGTATATTCTTCCTATTTTACTGATCCATGATTAAGAATGGACTAATAACAAAATGCTGTCCAGCTCATCAGAACAAGTGATTATTTTCTCTGTGCTTTTTATTCCATTACACTATAGATTTCTGAGGCAAAAGACAGTAGAGTTTTTGCTGCGTATCTGAAAGTGAGTTGTGAGAAGAGAAAAATATTTTCCATTTGACTGAGAAGGGTGCTTTCACTGTTTGTGTTAGAACAACCAGTGTATGAAATAGAAATCTTACGCAGGCAGGTGTGTTTCAACATTCGTAAAGGTGGTTCTCATAGCCTGTGGTCAGGTGTAACATTGTTGCACTGAAATTTTAAAATTATGCATTTGAAACTCTTTTTATAAGTTTAACTTTTTTCTACTTCATAGAAGGAGAACCTGCAATGCTAGGAATTGTGGAAGTTGTTAACTTTTTTTTTAAGTTAACAGAGTGTGTGGATTAAAAAAAAAAAATTACAGGATTAGGCCACAGATCTCTGCATGTTAACAGTATATGAAGTATACCTCTAAACATACTGTATGCTAATTAATGTTTTTATCCTCTTTTGTTTGCCAAACACTTTGGTAAGTAAGGTCTCGCAGTTGCCTTTCTAACGTGTGTGTTTTCTTATACACATTTCTGAAAAGAATTAAAAAATCAGGTTTTGCAGATTTAGCAAAACTTGTTTTATTGTTTTCTGTATCTAAGAGGGTTTCTTACTAAAAAATGAACTACATAGTAAAATTAAAATACTGAGATCAGCAGAACAGCGTAGGGTTGATGACTAACCTTTGGGAGCTGATTCATTGAATAAAGAAAGGGACAGATGTTACCTTTTAATCTTTTATTTCTTTATTTTTCCCTCTTGGATCTTAATGATGTGCTTTCATTTAAAATCTACATCTTAGAAATTTCTTAACAGCATTTTTTGGAGGGAGGGGAAGGTCAATTCTGTCTTAATTGAAATTCAGTATTTATTTATTTATTTATTTTACCCTTTATAAGTCTGGAATAAAATGCATTTTCAAGCAACGGGAGCCAAAAATGGTCATGGTGGTACTTTATTAGCATGCCGTAAATGAGCTGATCCCTTCCACAGTGACAGAGAGTTGCTTTCATTTAATATTGACATGAAAAGAATGCATTTTAATTGAAGCTTTGCACTTTACATTTCAAAGCACTAGACTAACCTCGACTTACTCTTCTAAATAATAAACTGAGTTAAGTGAGCATGGAAAAGGAAACTGATTCAGGCTGGATTTAAAGGACTTACTGGTTAGTACTTGAAGTTGCCACTAATTTTATGAAAGGCTATGCCAGTAAAAGACAAACCATGCAACCTTTCTTACGTTGATTCAAATTCAGTTTTTATTGCCTGTGTATAGTTAGGGTATATTCACACGCTCACAGACATTCAAGGTGCTTTGGTATGACAAGTTACCACTTCTTTGCTGCTATGTGGCAAGTGACTCTTCTCTAACTGGCTCATAAAGCAAATAAGGTGAGTTACTGTAAACCAGTATTTCTCAGCTTTTCTTGTGGTTTTACCTCACTTCAAAACGTGGACAATCTTTTGTGCCTCTCTGGCTTGAGCTTCCCATGACTTTTACCTAGTTTTCTGGCTTGTCTTCGTTTTCCTGTTGATCCTGCATGCTGCCTCTATTCTAGAGCGACTGCCATGCTTTTTTACTTGCTGTTTTCCACTAGCTCTCCACTAACTGCTAGTGCTTTCCACTGAGATTGAAATAATGCATCCCAGTGGACGTGTCTGACTCTGTCAAAGGCTCTCAGGGATCTCTGCATTGTGTTCCCAGACTACTGTGCAAAAACACTTAGGCTATTTCTGCACTGAACTGACAAGAGTCCAGGTATTATTTATTAGCCTGGTCTCTGTGCTTGGCCTTGCCTGTGATGAGGTGTCTGCTGCTAATGCCTTACCAGTGGCAGCATAACTTGTTGTAAACTGCTGACTTAAACCACCTTTTTGGTGGCAAAGCAAGGATAACTTAATTTGGACAAGCACAAGCTAATAAATATTATTTTTTTTTGCCAGTGTGATCTATTTTACACATTGTTGAGCTCTTAATTGACTGTAACCACTTAGTAAAATAGTCTCGCTGTCACTCTGAACAAGTTGAGGAAAGTCTTTTTTGAATATGAATCCGTGCTCACAAACCACAGAGTAATACAGAATTTCTGTAGGGTTATGGTATTTTCAGAAATGTTGCGGCTGTTGTGTCTAAATGGAGGAATTGGAAGAACTTTTTAGGAGGTTTGAATATTGAGAGCCTGGGAAAACCTATTTCTGAGAGGAAATGAAAAGAGTTTTAGTTTAGTGAGGAGATAAACAGTATGCTTCACTATTTTATATCTTCTGCCATTTGAGGTAACATACTTATATTTTTTCATGGTCTAGAGATGAGGGGAAATTTTGTGGAACTGAAAGGAACAACAGACATAAAACTACTATATTATTTTTACATTCAGAAATGAATGCTAATATCGAGACTGAAGACTACACTGAAATGGAAGAGTTAGGTTACTAAAACAGGATAGATAGGCAGATTTTTAAGGCCAGAACTCCCCCGGTCTTAACTTTGAAGCTCCCCTTTCGTTATGTCTAGTGAGTCTCCTTTTTTTTTTTTTTTTCCCCCTACTAGAAACCTCTAGGCAATTGCAGTATTATTACGCAAATAGCTAGAATAGCCCCATCTGAGTAGGTGGGAGGTAGGTACTTAGTTAAAATGCGTAGGATCCATAAGCTAGATATAGAGGAATACAGATGCTTCTAGATGAGCTAGGAGCAGGCAACCACTGACCCTACTGACCTCAGTACCACTGACCCTACTGACCTCAGTACCACAGGCAGCCGCTGGGCCTGATGGAAGGCCCTGCATCTTCTACAGCTGCTTGTTTGCTGGGAAAGTTGATGACGTGTGTTCTAGCCCCTACTAAGCTAGCTCTAGAAGGCTTTAAAGACAGTATTTCCCAACTCTTCCCCTACTCTGTCTGACTAGAAATGAGATTGGGTGCAAATGGAAGTTTAGCCCCAGGAATCTTAGAAGCAAAGGCACCTTGGTTCCAAATCCGGTTAGATCCAGGATCCAGGCCACTCAGATTGAAATTTGGGCTTTAAGTCCTGCTGTCAGGCATATTGGTAGAAAATGTGTAAACCAGTTATTGGATAAATGCAGAAGTCAGTCATATATAGAAGAGTCAGTCTGGTGATAAAAGCATTTTCACTGTTATGTTTTGTATTCAAGCTAAACAGGCCTAATCTGATTTCTCATGTTTCCTGGGGGAAAGTTCAAGGCATTATTGAACTATCATATGATAAGACAGGTAGTACCACAGAGGGGTTTATTTCATTTGTTTTGAAGATTACATACAGACTTTTCAGAAGTGGAGGATGCCCCCAACACTTGCAATGCTCATTACCCTTCTTGAATTCTGGAAACACATGAGGAGTCAGACCCTTCTTCAAGGTTTGCTGCATGTCTTTCAGCAGCTTCTTCTTCAACATGGAGATACTTCTTCTTGTCCTTCTTGAGATGCCTGGCTTTCTTCAAGTACTGTGTAAGAACATACATACATAAAAAAATACATACATAAACCCCCCTAATCTGGGGTTTTGAGTTTGTAAAAGGTAGGAGTTATTATTGTCTAAATCAGATGTTCAAGTCTCTCTCTCTTTTTTTTTTTTGTTTTTGTTTTTTTGTTTTTTTGTGGGTTTGGTTCCAAGAGCCCAGTTAGAGGAAATTTTGTCTGATAATGAACACTGTCTGAAATCTGTCAGAAGTCTGCCTATTTACAAATATTTGTACTATAAGATAGAGTAAAGCCAGTGATTGACAGTGAAAGGGGGTTACTTAGCTTCGTGTCTTTATTTGGGCTTCTATGAGTCAGTATTAAAGATAGAAGACTCTAACGTACATTTGTGGCTGTAGCATTTAAGTTAATATTACAATACCATTTTCAAGCAATGTAATGAGAAATTCCCAGTGAAGGATTTTGCAA
This sequence comes from Podiceps cristatus, assembly GCA_000699545.1. Classification (NCBI taxonomy): domain Eukaryota; kingdom Metazoa; phylum Chordata; class Aves; order Podicipediformes; family Podicipedidae; genus Podiceps; species Podiceps cristatus. The sequence continues at coordinate 19,354 of JMFS01088375.1, read as the reverse complement.
AACAATGTTTTGTTTTTAGCTCTTCATGTTTTTGTAATAAACTGATAACTTTCTGTTATGTACTGTGTTGAATTAGTCTGCACAAATAATTTCAAGTAATCCAGAACAGTTGTCTGCCTTGTGTTTTTATCATTTTGTACTGTGAGCTGCTTCGTCAGTGTTTGTTCACTGATTTGCTAGTGGGTGGTTCCAAGTTAAACCTGGCATTGGCCTGGGTTAGTGGGACTGAACTATAAAATCTAACTTAGCCTGTGGAATACAGAATTTACTTTTATGTTTCCTGTAAATTATATATGAAATGTCCACATAAGGCATCAGAAATACTCGTTGTTAAAGTAAAAGGTGCATATATTTCAAATTAGAATTTGCATATTATTCTGATTCCTGGTTTTCTATTTTAGGCCAGAAGGATGATAGCAGTTGGACTTGGTGTTGCAACTGTTGCGTTTGCAGGTAAGCTAAATTACCAGCTGAGTGTGGAACTGTCACTTGAGAGCTGCTGGTTCCAAAAGGGTTAATGAAGTTTTTATGAATATAAATAGTGGAAAGGTCACTTGAGTGTACTATGGAGAATTGTGTCCATAGAGAATAGCCCCTATCCCTTCAAAATCCTTGACATTTTTTCCAAAATTCTTTTTGAAAAGTCACAGCTGGAGAAACTAATTTTATGGGCAGTGGCTAAAAGGTTCCATCTGCTTTTTGTCTGTAAAATGTAATGTGAAAAGTTTACTTTTTTTATTGAAGAACATATTGCAAGGTGGAGGCTCGGTAGTACAGAAGAGTGTAACAGCATCTTGTGATGTGAAGGTGATGGTCAACAAATTCAAATAGTGAAAAATAGAAGGTTTTAGTGGCTACAGTGATTTTTTCATACTAAACTGTTCCCATAGTACATTGTTTGTTACCTGAACTCATTGCATCTGGACTCTATGTTCTTCTGAAAAATAGGTTCTAGTCTGAACACAGGGCATGAACTTAACATGATTTATATTCTGGGTTACTCTGACTAGGTAACTGTGATCTGTTCTGATTTTGAAATACACAAATCGATTTCCATTATTTTCAGTATATAAAAGCAACCATGTCCAGCTATGTGCAAATGCATACACCAAGAATAGATGCAATAGATGAACAAGTTGCACCAGACTTTAGCACGTGTTTGCTGTGTACAGCTCTGTTGGGTTTTTTTGATCGGGGAAGGAAAGACAAGGTCTTTGGTGATGAACACCCATTAAGCAGTTGGTTTATGGATGTGTTTGTATAGAAGCAGAAGAGGAATGCTCTTAGAATTTCTTTTGCTGGTTGAGCTGAAGAATTAATGGCAGCTAGCAAAGAAGTGGTAACAGAAAGCATTAAGAAGGAGGTGAGGTAATATATTAGTACATCACAGCATTTCAGCAGTGATACTCTACCAGTGGTTTTAACTTTGTGTTAACATAGGCACAGGCTTAGATGACTAAAATAACCTATGGACACATTGTTTATTTTAAGAATGAAAGCAAGACACTATTTGAATGAAGCAGAGTCACGTTTTATAAAAAGTTTTTCCATTGTGTGTAATAGTTCCATTGCTAATGAATAGTTAATCAAAACAATAATTGGGGAGAGGGGACTGACAGGGAAAATCCTCAGTGACATGGCACAAATCTTGATTCTGAAGTTAATAGACCTGCTTTGTACTTCTGAGAACGCAGTCTATTAAGTTCCCTCTAGCCTTTCCTAGCTATAGATGTTCACTGCTGGTGGGTAGTTGAATGACTCTGAGTCCCAGAAGATCTTCTCTTTGTAACAAAATAAAAAATGCAGTACTTACAAAGTGTGTGATTAAGCATACAACATCACAGCGAGAAACATGTAGTACATAGATTTCTTTTTTTGAAGACGTAACCTTTGAACAGTATTTAATAAATAATGTATAGCCAAAGCTAATGTTTCATACTGCCCTTTTTCTTAAAGTTCACAAGGCAGATATCTTCATTCATCATACTGAAGTGTGTTTAAATCTATTTATTTTGTGAGCAAACACAATGGATCTTTTTAGACTATGACTAGATTTTTAGATGAAGCATACTAAACTTACTCCCCTCTCTCCCCTAATAGTACAAAGATTGAAAAATGTAAACCATAGCAAGTTTACCTTGCAACTTGGCTGGGCAGGATCAAAAGTGACTGTTGAGGGAAGATCTTGAAAACCAGTAAAGTGCAATGGTGCTGAACAGCAAATAAAGGACAGAAAAAGATTAACAAGGAAAGATTTTGATTTATTTTTAAAACTGAAACTTTTTCTGCTGTAAGCTGATGAATTTTAGTTGGAGACTTCCCCCTGCCTCCCTTTTAGTGCATGTTGGTTATGATTTCCTTTAACTTCCATGTTTTTCAGGTCGTTATGCTTTCCACCTTTGGAAACCATTGGAGCAGGCAATTACAGAGACCGCAAAGAGAATTTCATCTTCTGTAAGTTTAGAGGTTACTTTATGCTAAATTTATGATTTTATATTTCAAGTATTTACAGATGACATATGTTATGTTAAATATGGTAAGTGCTACTTAAAGTTTGGTTTTTTTTTCCAGGATAGGGGTGCTCCTTACTGTGTATGTTCTGGCATATTATCTGGTATATTTTAAAACCCTGTGGGTGAAACTATGTCAAAAGATATTTGTGAGTCTGTGTCCTGGTTTCATCCAGGATAGAGCTAGTTTTGTCTTCAGCAGCTCCTGTGGTTTTGATTTAGTATGGGAAACAAGGTGACAGCAGCTGCTGGTGTTGTTGCTGCTGAACAATCAAGGACACTTTGCAGTTTCCCAGGTTTTGCTGATGTGCAGGTGCAAAAATGTGGGAGGGGCACAACCAGAATAATTGATCTAAACTGGCCAGAGTATTCCATGCCATAGATGGCATGGCTGGTGTAAGTGAGGGTCAGCCATTGCTCTTGTGCTCTGGTTCTTTGTTTCAGTTCATGTTCTGTTCATGTTCCCTCTTGTTACCTTATTTTTGTTTTATTTTGTTTGGGGGTCTCTGTTCCCTCGCGCTCTCTCTGGAACTTGCTGTTCTGGGATGGCTGCGGGGGAATATCCCTGCTCCCTGACTGCTGCTTGGGACGGGCTGTATTGGTCCTCGGGTGGTGAGAAATTGTGCATTGTTCATTTTATGTATTCTGTTATCCTTATACATTATTATTATATTTAACATCTTTTTGTCTTTTCCTTTGCTGTCCTGGTAAAGTGTTTTTATCTCAACCCATGAGCGTTCTCCCTCTGATTCTCCTTCTCACCCCACCGGGGTGGGCGGGTAGGGTGTGAGCGAGTGGCTGCGTAGTCCGATTACTGTTCAAGGCTAAACCACAACAGTCTGATAAAGAGTTCTGATTTTCCTGGTGGTATTCCATGTTTCAGAACTCTTTGCTATTAAGTGTATGACAAATTGTTGAAGTGTGCTGTGAGAAAACAGCTAATTCCTAGAGATTACAATGTGATGACATGCAGTTTCCTTTCAAGAAGCTAAAAATGAAATAATTTAGTCATTTTTCTTTCAGATACAGCGTTAAAGATCAAGAAGAAAAATTGATAAACTTCTAGGAAAGGTTGCCATAGAGATAGGGGAGCTTGTTTTCTTGTTCACGAGTTGTCTCTTTTTCTTCCTCAGCTAATTTGTAAAAACTTTAACCAAGTTTTTGTTCATTGTTTTGCCCTACATATTTAAAAATATAACCATGAGGTAAAAAGTCAAGAGGCAGAATGTTGTGAAAGGAGCATATGCAGAGGATATTCAAGTGCATTTGCTTTTTGCTTCAGTGGCTACACCATCCTCTGGTCAATAAATAAATATGTTCTGTTCCTGTTTGATTAAAGTAATTCCCAATGAGGTAGATGTCTGCTTGTGGCAGTGTATTTCTTCAGAGTTCATAGTCTATGAACGCGGTGGAAGGAATACAATTCCCCTCTTGATGCTGATGGGTGAGAGTGTTGAGGGAGTAGTTGTTGCGGATTATTATTTCCTGGAAAATATGTTAAAGGTAGGTTTTTTTAAAAAGTGATCGTTAGCATTGTACCTGTTAATGTGAGGCCAGTTGCCACACAGAGCCTGTCTGCAGTATATAGACACGAGGGTCCAAATTCATTTGCCAGTTGTACTTTGTGTTCATGTGCTGAAGGTTCAGGCTTGAGGAAAGAGTTGAAACATGGGCTGTCCTCTTGGGGCTGGTCCACACTTGTTCTTAATTGTGATGTGTATCAGCCAGAAACAGTGCTTGTGGATCAGTTTTTGCTCTTTGTCCTTCTGTTGTGTTGCTGTTTGGAGACCAACACCATTTTTTTTTTTTTCCCCCTTTTCAAAGGAATTTTTTTGAGAGATTCCCAGGTTGCCTGAAAGAGTTGAAACATGGGCTGTCCTCTTGGGGCTGGTCCACACTTGTTCTTAATTGTGATGTGTATCAGCCAGAAACAGTGCTTGTGGATCAGTTTTTGCTCTTTGTCCTTCTGTTGTGTTGCTGTTTGGAGACCAACACCATTTTTTTTTTTTTCCCCCTTTTCAAAGGAATTTTTTTGAGAGATTCCCAGGTTGCCTGCCAAAACAGCACAGACAACTTTAGGTACTGTGAATTAAATTGCTTTCACATGATACCGATACAATCTGACTTGCAGGCTTGTTAGAAGCAGCGAGCAATAAGGACATGTGGCTTCAGAGTAGGGAGTGCTTCAATCTTCACCCTCCCTCCCCAGCAGTTTCACTCCTGCGTTTCTTCTATCCATTTGTAGATATAGGCTAGATAATCTAAATTCAGACATGTTCACATAAGAAAGCAGGCAGTAACTCTCTTTAACACATTGAAATATGACATGCTACTGTGCAGAGAGGTGTTCCTAGGAAACCGTACCCCTCAGTACCAGTATACGGGCTGAGCCAAGCTCATTACAGGCCTGTCTCATTTTTACCACAGTGATTTTCAGAGTCCTGCAGAATTCATGGACAACCGTAAAGAGCAACCCAGGAGTTTCTGCATTCTCAGTGTTCCTAGTCCCTGGAGCTGCATCCTCTGTCTGCCTTCACAGCCTGCCCAGAATTATATGTGGATCTCCAGTAGAGTATCTCTCGTCTTTTATTCTGTTTCTGAACTTGAAAAGACAAGTTTTCAGTGTAACCCAAGATCTGCTGAATACAGTAAAAACTCTCTCTTCTGGTTTGCCATTAGCTGTATGTATTTGTCAGCTTTACTTTTGTGAGGGTAGTGCTAATATTTTTCTTCTACAGTTGTAGTCCAAATTTAAGACCCTTGTATAATTCATAGCTGAGATTATTTGTTCTTTACTACTCTATAGCTACTGCTTTCTTGGATTGTATTTTTTCCCCAAGTCGTTTTTTTCCCCTTAACAAGCAATTATTTCCTGTTTATGATTTTTCTTTGAAACAACAGAGAAAACATTATGTACAAAGATGCTATATAAGTGCTTATTGTCCAGACTCCTTATTTTAGTGGTTTTACATGATTTTGTTTGGGGAATTTCAAGCTGCTGTGTATAATCTGTGGATTAGCACTTTCATCATGTTTCTTTACAGCATTGCCCTCTAAAATGTGCTGACAAAGGAAATCAAGCACTTAGTACTTGTACCTCACTTAGTACTTGTACCTATGCTTACTAGAAAAAGCATCTTGTGTGACATGTAGCATCTAGGGTTTCCTGTGGTGTTAGGAGGCGCCTAACTTGGTGATTATAATTTTCTGTGGTTACTCTGCTTTCTAGAATCAAACCATGTCCCTCATCACCTCCTTTTGAGAGGCTGCGAAGCAGCTGTCTATTTAAAAGCTAGCTTTTTCTCTCTGTAAGCCCTTACTCTTCCTCCCCCCATTTGCAGTTCTTCCCTTCCTGCCCCATTTGCAATAGAAATCACAATTCATATTGGTTGCATTCACGCAAGGTAGTCCAGATGTTGTTTATCCTTTCTTCCTGCTCATTAATAAATGACTTGGGTAAGGTCAAATTGAGCAGTTATGAAGCGATCATTTAAAATGTCTGCTTGCTGTATCTTGGGTATTTGACACTTTCTGTTTACTTACCTAAATAAATAAAACGTACAGGCAACAACTGCACTCATCTTTTAGTCAAAAATAGTAAGTAAAGGCACGTAAAAGTGTTATGTTTTATTCTGGATTTCTACCTCTCATTTAACCTAGGGCAGTTAAATAAATATTCTTAAATGTGATGTGTAAATGCTGTTGTAATTTAGTCTCAAAGTTTTCTACCATCATTTTTTCCTCAGTGGAGAAAGACATAGGAGGAAACATTGTCATATCTACTCTGTCAAGTCATAATGCTCATTTCCAGAGAAATGCTTTTTTAGTTTGAGCCTAGTTTTGTTACTGGTGTCACAAATGCCAGTGACACAGTTTTCTGTGTGTAGTGACAAGAGTCTGTTGCCAGTAGAAGGTGCATAGTGCTAAGTAGTCATTTGTCTTTTCTTCCTCAGACAGACCTTAAAGCTGTTAATTATAATGTTAATAGATATTTAAAAATGTGAAATTAAAAAAAAAAAAATATTTCAATAGCATTCTTTAATTTTCTTTGTTGAATCAATGTTGTTGAAGGTTGAAACATAGAAGATATTGAAGATAGAAACAGCAATTCTAGGCAAAATGAACTGTCAAAATACTCAAATCCCACAATCCTGAAAATTCTGTGTTCCAGAAGAAAAGAATATCTTCTATAGCACTTCATTAGAGATTTTTGCACCCTTATGGGATCAGATTCTGCTCAGACTCTTAATAGAGTTCTGAATTGAGTAGTAAGGGTAGCGACCGTCTCTTTTGTCCTTCACTGAAAATAAAAATTCCAGAGAATAATGCAGTTTGCAGTCCATTTTTTATTTTTTTACTAACTGAAGTTAAGGAAGTAAAAGTTGATCTTAGCAAATTGTAGGTCATGTTGTAACACAGCTTCTAAATAGTTTGTTATTGTAAATTTGTTTTGTTTTATTCCAGTGTTTGTTACCTTTTCAGTGGAGGACTGTATTGGTGGTGGAACAATACACAGCTTTCAGGAAAATTCACTACTTCATATAATACAGCAGATGGTCTCAGTTATGGAGTTTTGAATATCTTACCTGGTATTGAAACAGTGATTATGCTTTTCCTGTGCTATGCCAGGACAAGTGTCTTGAAAATGCCACGGTCCAAATGAATTGGATTTTTGTAGCCTTTTGTGAAAATTTGCCATTTTCTGTTCGTGTCCAGCCATTTTCTGTTCTTCCCCCCAACCTATTGATAGCATTTGTTCATGAAGCGGAATTTGCCTACCTAAGTTGCTAAGCAGTAACAACATGCAAGGAAATGAAGTAAATTAAATGGTAGCCCCTACACCCACCCAAATAGTACAAAGAAATGGAGAGCTCCTTTTGATCATTTTTCCTGTACAGAATTTGTTTCCAGTAGCTGGGGTTAATAAATAATCAAGTGTCTAGAACTGCCTGCTCATCCAGGAGTTCTCATAACAGAAAAATATCTGAGTATTGTTTCATTTCATTCCAGACGCTACTTAGAATTTATAACTAGGAAAAAAAAATTGCTTTAAATAGCGTGCAAAAGCTGTTTCATTAGGGAACTAGAAATTTGCCAAGATGTTTCCTTAAAGGAAGACTCAAATGTTTTCCCCTAATTCTAACCAATGGGAAAAATCACTTTTATGTCTAATTTCTTTTTGCTTTAAATTCTGTTTAGGATTAAGATCTTAATTTAAGAATTGATTATTCTTGTCACACGCTTCACTTCTGAGAAGAAAATGTTTTTTCTTGATGACTAATTTAACAAACAGTTTTTGCTTATGAGCCAAAGGACACTGACAACAGAATTTCTTTTTTTATTCCTCTTGGAAGTGAACGGAATCAAGGCTTCCCGAGGTTAGAACAGTGTTAAGGAAGTAGGCTTTAAAAACAAAAAATATTTCTGAATTTAAGCTTATAGACACCCCACCACCACCACCCCCCCCCCTCCATTCTCAATAGTATGTTAGATGAAATCTGCCAAGAACAGAGACGGTCTGTGTTAGGGATAATTAAAATATTGCTTTTCCCTGCATGAACAGTGAAACAGTGTCCTCATGTATTAGAGTTGGTTGCCAGGGTCGAAGGGCAGAGCAGAATTAACCTTTTCAGAAATCCATCTGCACCTAAGCTGCTTTGGGAGAAGTTCTGGAAAATCTTTCAGAGGATGTGAAAGTGTGCTTTTTCTGTCCTGGCTGTAGTAATTATTTGACATTATTGCAAATTTTTGTGCATTTCTACCTCCTCAAGGGTGTTAACTGCTGGCCATTAAATCGTTTCTTCTCAGAGGTCTGGAAAAGCCCTATGTGTTCCCTTGGCATTACATACTCTAATCTAACGTCGATACGCACTGTTAGAGACCTGGTTTGTGTTATCCTCTAGCTGTAGCGGTGGTTCCTCAACAGATTTTTCTTGTAGGCATAACACAACCACAGTTGCTTCAGCTTCCATACCTGTAATGTTACAGTAGTGGTTATTCTGTGTGTGGTTTGGGGTGGGAAGGAGAAAGATAAAATTAGTTTCAGATCATAGCAGCACACCAAAAAATCTTTTCTGTGGCTGCGTGTGACTTCATAGTAGCAATAGGGTGAAGTATTTCCAAACCACGCTTTTGGGTGAATGTTGTTCCTAAGCTTAATTAAAGGCTTTGCTTAAATATCATAGACAGAGAGCCCTTTAAATGCTTTAATGCTTTTGAAATTGCATAAGAGGGGGTTTGTGTAAACATAAGGCAAAATTCTCGCTGAATATGAAGGGATATATTTAGTGAGAAAAGTGTTTTATTAAGGGCCAGGCACATTTTTACTTGGGGTAAAAGGAACACTTAAAAATAATCTCAGCTCACAGGCCAGACTTCCCTTTGATAGCAGCTAAAGAAGCTTATTTTTCCCCAGTTGATAGGTTTTGCATTGAGGAAAAAACTTCAGTCTTGTTGAGTGATTTCTGTGTGCCAGTTCCCAAAGGCAGGCTGTCTTGGAGCTACATCTGCTGCCTCTGGGACTTGTGCAGCTTACTTTTATTTGTGCAGCAATAGGCAAGTCTCCAATTCTTCTTATAGAAACATTTACATTGAGAAGATCGCTGCTAACCATCAGTGGTGGGTGGTTCAGTAACTTTTTTTTTAATATATTTATGATTGACAAATATACTTTCAACCCATTCCCTATGACAACTAATTGTGATGTTTTACTCTCATCTCCTTCTTTTTAATGTTCTTTTCCCACTCGTATTTTTCTCCCCTTCTTAAAACAGTAGCTAAAGTCTCATGTGTCAGTGAATTTAAAAAAAACTAACCTCAGATCGTGTATCTATTCTTCATCAGTCACTGGTGTCTAGGGAAGAATGTAAAGGCAAAAGTTAGTATTACCCCATATACTCAGCTACATTCCAGTGTTCTCCAGCTCGGTGATTTCCTGAAATAGAGGTTGTGGCTCTATACTAAGCCTTTTTTGTTTGTTTCTTTTTGTTTATTTTTCATGGTTCCTTCTAAGAACTCTTGATACATATTTTTGAAGTAACATTCCTTCATGTGAAGAAACGTATTGACTTTTCATCAGTGTATTATATTTATCTGTTCTTATCCTTTTGTTGTTGTTTTTACCAGCTTTCTTTGTAGAAATATCTGGATTTCAGTGTAAATGTCTGTAATTCCTTGAATACTAAAATATTGTGACTTTTGCCGTTTTTCCATTGCAGTGGTACCAAAGCTGTTCTAAACAAGTTTCACCCTTTCCCTCCCCTGCCCTCCCCGACACACACATCATACCACTCTATACTTTGATTCTGGACTCTTTGGCCTGAAGGCAGGATTTTCATGGTTGTAGCTATTAATATCTTTTATTAGCAGTGGAAGATTGTAAAAACACAGTTATTTTTAAGCATTTTTTGCATATGTTAACACTCAGGAGAAGTCCTTTCATATTACCTGGTTTGTAGTCATTCCATGCCTTTGAAATAAATTGTAGATGAATGTAATGCTCTGTATGAGGTCATATAAATACGATTTAGGTCCTGGCACCTTGTACATGAAACTAATTATTGCTTGTTTTCATTTTCTTCTTTTTAGAGTCTTTCATTGTACTATAAAGGAGGATTTGAACAGAAAATGAGTAGGCGAGAAGCTAGTCTTATTTTAGGTGTAAGGTAGGTGTGTTGCATTAATATGGTTTTGTTTGGTAAGTATTGAATGAAGAAAATGAATGTTGCGAGAACGTGTAATACTCTTGCCGCAATCATAACTTTGTTTAGAAGACTTCTAATGGCTTATAAAACATTCTAATATTCTGCTTAAGCTAAAAAGCAAACAATAAAATGCTAATAAAACATGCAACTTTTGTTTGGCTTGAAGGTAACATATTGCATCAGAGAATTGGTGCTCTAGAAATAATCTGAATAGCACATACTGTGCTAATCAGTGCGATCGCATGGCCTAGTGTCCAAAAAACCCCTTGAGATAAGTAACATTGCAGATTATATTAATAAACAATGAAAGAAAATCGATTTTGCTTACTTTTTCACAAGTCAGTAATACAATTTTTTTCTTTCTCCACTCTGTTTTGTTCAGATTTAAAAAGTTGTGGAATATTCCAAACAAAAATACTTGGAGACACTTGTCATTTAGATTAAGTATGGGAAATAATTTCCAGACTGAGGATTCAATGGATTTTTCAGTGCATTTTTTCAAAAACATTTAGATGGCCAATGGTAGCACACAATTTAGTGTTTTCAATAAAACAAGAGGTGAGTTTGAAGGCTTTCCAGATGAGAGGAGTAGATCTGACTTTAGGTAGTGGATTTCTTATTTATGGTTTTGATCAGTTCTGAATTTTAAGGTCAAGGGAAAAAAAAAAAAAAATAGGATGGTTTTAATTATCCCCAGAAGAAATTATTTTGGATGGTGAACACTGGGACTTAAGATCCTGTTCAGTGTGCTAGTTATATTTACTTCTAGCACAATGGAAATGATGCAGATTTAGCATTCATTTTAAGAAACTGCAAAATAAAAGTTTACCTTTATTTGAAATATTTCATGCTTGCATGCTGGAAAATAGGTTTTCAGAAATTATCTCGGAAATATTTCCTTTGGCCTTTAAGTTTGATAATGTATTAACATTTTTACTTTATAAGGGCAAATTCAGTGATATTCCAGAGCAGCACATGACAGCACATTAAAGTATGTTTACAGAGCCTGAACAATGCTCATGTAAATGTCTGAAGTTTCATCATATCTGAAGTCACACCCCTTTTAATTTTTAATTTTAATAGTTTGAGTCTGCACTGGGAACAGTGACACTGCTTGTTGTGTTTGAACCGAGTCTTGCAAATATCAAGACTTAATCAGATTTGAGGAGAGTTCTTAATGTGTAAAGGATTGTGTCTTTAATTGTGTGGAAGCATGGCTAACATCTTTATGGGAAATTTTCACATTGTTCAAACACACTTTTCTAGACTAGCTTTAAGTCACTGCTTGCTCTATTATATATATATAAAAATACCACCAAGCGCCCCACCCCCTCCCCCCCCCAAAAAAAAAACCCACCAAAAAACCCACAAGTGATTTTAAAAGTATTATGGAAAATGCCAGGGTGTGCACAAATGCACAAGCTAGATCTCTCTAGGCCCTAATCTTATTATTGTAGCACTTGTACTCTGTGTCATCACTTCCAAGTCTCACTAAATTTTGAGGCAAAGACTTTCTCCATTATTTCAAGAGCTGAATATGCATGGGCAGTATAAATAATAAATCAAGCCATGATAAAGGTGAGCATTTAATGGTAGCTCTTAAATTTCAAATACATTGGCCCGTTACACATTCCAGATGTTACTCTCTAATGACCATCTTGTAAGATTGCAGGGGTTTTGGTAGAAACATGTGTGTGCATTATTTATATTTAAACTATGAAAAAGGTATCTAAAGCTACAAAATACTGTATTAGAAATACTGATTAATTTTAATTTTTATTCTTGCATTAGTTGTTACGAAGCAGCACAGATTACTGAAATTCAGTATAAACGCAGCAATAATATTAAAAACTATTGACTCTGTAGAAAGAACTGCTGATGGGAGAGATGGGGGAATGTCTGAGATGACAGGGGAGGTGAAAATGTTAAGAGTGTTTTCCAGATATTAGACAAAATAGATGCTAGCAAAATATACCTTTCTTAAGTATAATGGTTTACAACTATCAAATTCCTAACGCTGAACTTCTGAAGTTAGAAAATATACCTGAAAATTGTAAGTTAAAATTCTAGATAAAAATGAGTAAAATTTTCTGTATTGTACCACTTCCTCTATGAAACAAGGTGCATACTTTTTCTTTCTATAGGAAATATTTGTTTGCTAATGTACAAATTACATATATGCCTGAGTTAAATGTTTACATCATTATTTTTAAAACATAAATGACATAACAAAAATTAGGCAATTACATTAAAAAACATATGGTACATTGTGTAAGTGTAGAAACACAAATGTATTTAAGGTTTAATCATTGCGGTTTGTTTTTTTTAGTGTTTTGGTTTTGTTGGGGTGATTTTTGTTGGTGGGTTTGTGGTGGTGGTGTTTATTTTTTAATTTTATTTTGTTTTTAAACACAGCTTACTGCACAGGTGTATCATATGATCATAAGACCACTCGAGAGGGAGCTCAAGAGGTCTCTAGCTGTACCTGCTGCTCATAGCAGGGCCACCAGTGCTGTCAGAGCAGGTTGCTCAAGACTTTATCCAAGGGGTCTTGAAAGACTCCCAAAGATAGAAAATGCACATCCTCTCCAGGCAACCTGTGTCACTGCTGGACTGTCTTTGGGGTGAAAAAGTATGATGTCCAGCCCACACCTCCCTTCTCCGTTTTTGCCCATTGTCTCTCCCTCCCCACCGTGCAGACTGGGGAGGGCCTGGCCTCACGTTCTTTCTGACCTCCCCGTAGACGGAGGGGGGCTGCTGTGAGGAGAGGGGGACATCAGTGATGTTAGAAGGCAGCGTGATGTTGTAACTCGTGAGGCCGTACCAGTTCAGTGAAAACTTGGTTTTGACATTAAAGGGTTTTTTGATAGTGTTTAAGAGTCTTTAGAGACCAGTTTGACTGTGGGATAAGTCATATCTCATAAACTAAGCAAATTTGGTGTAAAACTCCATTTTCACGGTTGCTTCTCAGAGCAGAACTGCATGCTTTTCCATAACATGCAACTGCAGCTTTTCCACACGCACTGTGGCCATCTGAATTTCTAAATGTGGTGTATCAGCTTGCCTTCTTTATCATTAAACTTTACAAATACAGCTTTACAAATCAAAATATAGATGACCGTTATTTTTTAGCTGTCATTTCTTATTTGTGGTTACATAGTTTAAGGCCTTTTTACCCTCTGTTTAATTGTTACTTTCTGGGTTACTTTCTGTTCCATTGAAGTATTCCTTTCTTAGGCAGTTCCATGAACTATTTTTACAACATACCCTAATTTTCCTTTGACAGAATAATAATTAGAGGTTGTTTACCTCAGGAATGTAGTTAGGCTGATACCTTGCATTCAAACTGTATCTACAAAAAGATTAATTAATTGAATCATCACTGATTAAGAAGTCACCTGAAGTGGAAAACACTGCTTCATTTCTGCATGCTAATAAATTGTGAAAAACTAAACCATTCAAACTACCTTTTGCATACCATAGCCTTGCTGTGTTGGCGTTCTGCATCTGTAAGCATTTATTTGTCTAGTAAGGTACATATTTAATTTAGGTGAAGTACATATTTTATGTATCTGTCATTGAAGGAAACAACAGTATGTAGCACTTATAAATCAGCATGTCCCTGAATGTAACATATTGAACAGCTTTGCAAAAATAACAAATACAGGGTTTTTTTGCAGGCCCCAGCAGAAAGAATAATTATTTATAGCAGATATAAAAATATTTACAGTAAAACAAAATGTGGTAATATTAAATATTTGTTGTTTTGTCAATATAAATATTTGCTTTCTAGCAGGGAAAAAAAGTGTTTTCTGCATTTAATGATAAGAATAATCAGCTAGATACACCCTACAGCTGTTGTTTTATCTTTTTTCTCTCAAAAATGTTTATTTCAAATGAGTGGATTTATTAAATTTAAAAAAAAAAACTGAGATATTTTCGTGTCAAATACACATTTTTTTTAAAAATGTCCTTATCAATATGTCTTACATGCCTTTGTTTTTGTTACTTCCTCAGCGATGCAGTTTTATGTTTTGTCCACAAGATGGTGAAAATCTCAAGTTTTAATTATTTTTGAAGCCAGTATAAGCAGTTAATTTATAGCCTGAGTGCAGTGGCATTTACGGTAAGCATTTCAATTTATTCTTGCAGTCCATCTGCTGGCAAGGCCAAAATCAGGACAGCCCATAGAAGGATCATGATTTTGAATCATCCTGATAAAGGTAAATAATTCTTACTTTTCTTAACCAAAGCTGGAAAGGAAGATGCTTAAATTAGATCCTTTAAGTTTACTGATTGTATGAATAGTCACACTAAGTGCAAACATATGTTGTTTATTTGTAGACTTGAATTTCTGTGCGTCTTCTCTCAGATAAACTAGGCTTTATGGATGACAGTTTTACTCATCTGTCTTTAAGGTTGTTTTCTAGACTTGTGCTGCTTCAGTTAAAACTATAAGCTGAAGGACCAGTCTTCCACACTTTAAAAAAAGTTACTGAAAAATAAGAAAAAATTAGCTATAACACTTTTACATAAAACTGCCATTCCTGGGATGGATTGGTCACATGTATGAAAGTGACTTTCTGTGGGAAATGTTCTGCAGTCACTAAGTACATCATTGGTGAATTTCAGACTTCCTGGAATTCACTTGGAAAAATGTGAAGCTGGGCACTGTTGCTTTACTGGCCAGGTTTTTAATGTAAATTTATCTCACAGAAAGGCTATTATTATAACTTTAACTACACTACAGCTGGTTGAGAAAGAAAGCCCATATGTTCATTGCTGTTTCTACTTTAAAATAACAGATGGTGAAGAGTTGCACTGTATTTCAGAAGTCAAAAGGGGAAATCGGAGGGTTTTTATATCTTTTTGACAGAATTACAGGGCTCCCTGCCAGCACCCCGTTTTGAGAAAATGAAAAAATAACTGTGACTACTGGCCATGGGAAGTGTTTAGTGGATGCTTTTCTTTGCTGTCTTTACCTCTTAGTTTAATTCTAAAGTTGTTCCGCTTCTTCAGTTTCACACTTTCATTTTTTACACTTTTTATCATGTATAGAGACATAGAAAAGAAATTTTCTTCTGCATTTCTAATATATTATGATGGTCAGAGGCCTCTTAAATATTAGAATACCTATTAGGTCAACTTTTTTTTTTTTTAAGTTTAATGAACTTCTAAGTTTACTGTAGCAGTACTTACAGACATGAGCCAGAACCATGAATCTCCATGTGGATGTTGAGTAGACCTAAAGAGGCAGTTCCCATTACGAAGATCGTACATTTTAACGACCCACTCTTACAGCTGTAATGCACCTGCAGCTGGGCACAGTGTAGGTTTGGATGGATGTAGTGATCCCTCCTGTGTGCTATTAAGATGGAGTGTTTTCTCAGTAGGAACACCAGTTGAAGGGATTTGTGCCTCTGTGCTGCCCCTGCAGCTCTTCTGGCATGGCCGTAGAAAAAAAATCTTGTGTAATGTCTTCAGCTGCAGAGCTAGGGCCTGGAGTAATCTTGAACATGTGGAATCACAGAGAGACTTGTTTGCCTATGTATGTATCTTGATTTCTTCTGGCTGTGGGTAGCACAGATGTGCTTTCAAAAATAATATCTAACATTAGAATGCTATTTTAAAATGATACTTTATCAGATGGAGTTGATAGAGGAAAGGGCAACAGTTACAGATTTTAAAACTTACATATGTTATCTGAGATCCCAAGATCTCAGAGATATTTATTAGAATTAGAAGAGAGAATTATTAGAAATAAATAAATAATAAATATATAGAAGTTTGCGTAATAACACCCCCAGTGAGTGCTACTAAAATGGTTGCTTATTAACCTTTACATAGTTCTGCTAAAAGTGTTTTTATATTGATACATTGTATGTTATTTTATCAGTTTCTAATTTTATGAAAGAATATTTCCTCACAGGAAAAAGAGGAAGAGAGAAGCCTTTTGGACTTGTCCTAATTATAAACAAACACTTAGGCAATCATGAGATTGAATTTTCCCTCATTGGAGGGCTACAAAATTAATATGGTACTTAAGGATGTAAATGTAGTGAAAACACTTCCAGCAGATTTGAATTTACTTTAAGATCCTACACTCTACACATGTAGAAAATCAACGCACATTTAAAAATTACTTGGGATACATTATTTATTGGAGTTTTTAGTCTTTACTGTTTGTTTGATCCTCTTGTCTTTTCTGTGAAAGAAAAAATACTCAATGTAGTGAATCCTATTCCTGGCTAAAAAGCCAATTGGTTTAAAAATGGGTGGAAAAAAAATGTTTTCCAGTAGCAAATTCTCCAGCCTTCCCCTGTCCTGCCTCACTTTCCTTCGGTGTGCTTTCCCTTTTAAGGTTACATTCAAACACAACCAAAACATGAACAAGAGGACTCCATTACTTTTCCCAGTTGTTTTATTACACCATTAAATGTCTTTATCACCATTTGGATTCTTGAAGGAATGTCCTAAAGAAGTCTTTAAGCAAGCCTTTCCAAAAGTGTCTACAACTAGTTCTGCATGTTTCTTCTATCTTTATCTTTTCTGATGAATCTAATAGAATAGAATGAATGAAATGATGAATGAAAAGTTATGATTGAACAGATGCTTTGGAACAGGCTATTCAATGCACAGTACTGCAGGAATCGTATTTTCGTATAAAAAATATAGGTGTATTATCGAAGTGGTAAGTTACTGATACAGACCTTGTAATGTTGTTTTTGGTGACTGTAGGCAGATGGTTGGCACTCAAGGGGAGAGTAAAAAAAAAACCAAACACAAAAAGACCACTGAACTGTAATCAGGTTGTTAGATGGAGCGTAAAGCAATGACAGTGTTCAGGACTAGAAGTTAGAAGGCGTACCATGTTTAAATCGCTTTAATGTGATGGTTTCTGGCTGGTAATTCCAGGCATCTAGCTCAGGAGAGGCTGCTTGTGTGTGTGTGTGTGTGCATGCACTTAATGATTCTTTGTCAAAATTATTTATAAAATTTTACCTTAGTTTTAGGGTGGGTGGAAATAATAGCTATTAGCTTTGGATGAATGTTCGAGACAGCTGACCTTGCATACGTTTGCAGCAACATTGCGCTGCAGGTCTAAATCACCGTGATGTAAAGTGATTTCAGTCTTCTGTTTGAGATGAATTGTTCAGCGTTATTCTTCAGTGACTTCAGTGTTGATTACATTTCTCATGGTTCATTATCAATTAGTTTACTTCATATCAATGTCCTTTTTCAAGCAGTGGTATGAAAAGGATATATTTAGGAAGGAGGACCTAATAAAAGGGGGTAATAAGGGGATGCTGCAAGTGAAGTAGTTTAGTACTTGATGTGTAAATGGTATTCCTTTCCTCTTTTTCTTCTCAGGTGGATCACCTTACTTAGCAACAAAAATAAATGAAGCAAAAGACTTGTTGGAATCTACTGCCAAAAACTGAAATCCGAAGCCTTGGATCATAAGAGATTCAGCAGATCAATTGTGCAACAGCTTTCATGTCTACTTGCTCTTCACAGTTTCTTAACATTGCATTGATTGTTCCTATTTATTGTCATAATTAAAAGTTTAAGATTATTTAAAAGCAAACTGAAATCTTTTCTAATGATATAAAATTATGTACAGTTATGCTTCTGCAAGGAGCCAGGATTGGACTTGATGATCCTTATGGGTCCCTTCCAACTCAAGATATTCTATGATTCTATGTATCATTTTTAGTGTATTTTTACTGAATTATGATCCAGTACAAGCTTTGAAAATGCTCTTCTATTGTCTGTGTTTTTCTTCATAAGTAGTTGCTTTTTTCATTAAACTTTTGGAGCTTTTTAAAATTTAAAAAATAGTCTTAAATATAGGGGTTTTTTTTTTTCTTCGGTGACAAAGACTTAACCATTGCTAGAAAATCTGTGACAGTATATTGAGTCACAGGAGGCATGGCAAACCCCATACAGCAAGCTTTCAGCATCACCTTGCACTTGAATCTGTTCATTTGTGAAATTTGTTTATTCATGAGTGCAGTTTTGAGAGGCGCAACTCAGAACAAAATGACTAACAGGACTACAGACTGCAGTTTCCATTAGCTGTATCTATGGGGCTTGGAGATAGAAAGGTTAGTTCATTAGTTGGTTAGTTCTTTTGCATATTAAAAGATCTCTGACATTGTCAAATAATTATCTGGACATGCTTTTACATTAAGTCACAGAGTATGTTTACTCTGTAGCAGCTGGGCTGGCGCGGGGGTTTTCATGGCAGTGGAACTGAAGAAGGTGGGTCCATGTGGCACGGAGTTCAGATGGATTTTATAGGCTGCGCTTCTCTAGGTCAGTCCAGTCATATCAGCCTAGCGTAGGACTGATAGAGCAGGGAACAAACAGGACCGTGCCCCTGATGATAGTCACTTTGCTTGTGGCTCTGTGTGGACTTACTGGGTTAGTTCTCCAGTAATTCTCACATCTCTGCATTATGCTCCATTTCCTGAAGTATCATCCACACCTCCCTGTGTAGCACCCTAGCAACCTAGTGCTGGCTTCAGGGAATACGGAAGCCATGGATCTCTGACTTTAAAGAGAACATGTTTTAATTGACAGCTGAGAGTAGATGCTACTTGGGGCACTTGGCTACTGCAAATTCCTACCAGTATGTTGGCCGCAGATGAATTAACTCTGCTAAGAGGAGGATGATGAGATGAGACAGTCTAGTGGATTCATTGCAAGACTGAAAAACATTCTAGTATGCATTCAAGCTTGTATCATTTGAGGTACAACAAACACCTTGCTGAAGTGCTACAAATATAAAATTCAGATATCCCATTTCCTAGGTTATTTAGCCAGAGGAAAGTGGCTAAGAGCAGTTCAATAATTAAAGCATCCAACCTCATGTTATCTACCAGAATGTGCATTTGACTGTTCATCCCATGGTGGATGTCCAGATAATATGGATTTTTTCATTGAAAAGAAGAATACGATTTTTTTTTTTTTAAATCAGATTCCTCCTGCTTTGTCGCAATTCCCTTGCTTACATTAAAGATAGACAAAAAAAAGTTTTAAGTTGACCCTGAAAGAAAATACTAACTTTAGGTAATTTAGAGACCTCTTGACAATTAGAGTGGCAGGATATATGACACAACTTGACTGGATAAAGCA
>JMFS01088372.1:0-26609 GCA_000699545.1 Podiceps cristatus | reverse complement strand
GGGGTCCCTTCCAACCCAAAACATTCTATTCAGGCAGATCAAGCTGACCTTGAGCCAGCAATACACTCCCACAGCAAAAAAAGCCAACAGTATCCGGGGCTGCATTAGGAAGAACACTGGCAGCAGGTCAAAGGAGGTGATCCCTCTACATAGCCCTGGTGAGGACAGATCTGGAATACTGGGTCCAGTTTTGGGCTCCCCAGTAGAAGACAGACAGAGAGTTAACTGAGCTGAGTCCAACGTAGCGCCATACAGATGATGAATGGACTGGAGTATCTCTCATATGAGGAGAAGCTGAGAGGCAGGACACTTCACTCTGGAGAAAAGAAGACTTCAGGGGATCTTATCTATGTGTACAAATACCTGATGGGAGGGAATGAAGATGAGAGATGCGGATTCTCCTCTGTAGCACCCACTGACAGGGCAAGAGGCAATGGGCACAAATTAAAAGACATGAAATACCATTTGACCACAAGAAAACGCTTTGCTGTGAGAGTGGTCAAACACTGCAACAGGTTGCCCACAAAGGTTGGGGAGTTTCCATCTGTGGACTGGACAACCTGCTCTACATGACCCTGAGCAGGGAGGTTGGACTAGATGATCTCAAGGGGTGTCTTCCAGACTAAATTATCCTGTGATTAATTATGTTCAGTAGAGGTCCAAGTGCCAGGATCAGGGCCAGAGTGCTCATTGTCTTACCATGCTGCACTCATGGCCTGTAAGGAACACCTTTACGCTGGAACTGCTAGGGAGCTATTTAAACACGACCACATCAGGAGGTGAGAAGGCGTGTTCCCATCTGCCAACCTGGAGTTGTAATGGAGTTGTACTGTACAACTAATGGAGTTGCACTGTACAACTCCCATCTGGAGTTGTAGTCCATCAGCTGTAGCAGTGCTTTGACAGAGTAACTTAGGGTACCAGACCTAGACCAAACAGTACTGAATACAGGCATCTTGACAGGTTCAGAGAGCAATTCCTTCTCCAACAGCAGGAGAGGAATGCACGTACACTTCCACTTCAGGCTAAAAGCACAGCCTGGAGAATGGGAACAGATTCAGGGGTGCAGATGACTTAGGTACCTACTCAGTAAGGTTTTTGTGTACCTTAGTGAAGGCAGACTATGACTCTGACACTGGATGTTTGTTTTCTCATTGCTGGAAGAAGAGTGAAAGTTAGTTATCAGTGGAAAAGTTTGTAAATGCCTATTTAGTAGTCCAAGGCCAGAAATTTAGTAGGTGACAGTTTACGTTATCCTAATATGTAACATTTAGTAAGACTGAAAGGCAGTTGCTCAATTTGAAAATGTAAGACACCAAAAGCCAAACTATTAGAAAAAATGAGGACTCTGAATTCGCTGAAGGAACGGTGCCTTAATGAGACCTGTAACTCCATGCATGGCCTCCATAGCCATACATCCCCACGACGCTGAAAGGCAAGTACAGTTCATTAGCTGTTGCTATTTCAGGTGAGCTTTTGTGGGTTTGATTGCAGGATGAAGCAAGAGATGAAACTGCTTTCAAAGATGGCTCTAATTTTTTGCAGGATCCCTGCAGCTGCCTGACACAGAACTCCTTGCCAAAGCAGAAATCCAGTTTTGTTGTCCCGTGCTACTCCCTCCCCCCCCCCGCCCCCAACCAGGTTTGTCCGTAGATCCCATCTGTTGGAGAAATTTTCCCAGACCTTTAGGACAGCTTTGGCTAAGCAGTGAATACAGACTGCAGCTGGTGGGGAGTAAAAAAAATAATAAAAAAAAATCTTTATTCTTTATTTCTCTGTTTTGGCCTACACACTCTGAATGACGTCCAATGACAAAAATCATGATAACTGTCAGTTATGCCATATAGAATTAGTCTGCCTTAGAAAGGCTTTATAAAAGATTCAGGTTTTAGATTCAGAAATCTCACTGGAAGTCAACGTCATTTGTCAGAGGCTCATTCTGTTCCCTCCATATTTACAAACCCCATCCTGATGATAAAAAACATCAGGAGAAATTATACTACCAACAAAACCAGATTCTGACAGAACAAACAAAAATTTTGTAAATTAGCCCTATAAAAATCCACATAAAGAAAAGCCTGCTCAAAAAAATCAAGGAAGGTGTCATTGTCACCGGCATTTACTCTGAGAATGGAAAGAGTTTTAAATTTTATTTAAAGAAGAACTGTTAAGACATATTTTAAATAGAATGAAAAGAAGTTTTGTGTGTGTTAACAGCTGAGCCCTTGTAATAGAAGACATGCTAGGATAAGCTTGGGCTGATGACAGGAGAGATAACAAGGAAATCCTTTATTTCAAGGTTTCAATGGCTACATCCCATTGACAACTTTTTCATCTTGAGTATTTACATCATCAGCTGCTTTACTGTAAAGCTTCTCAAGTCATGTGCAAGCAGCTGCAGCTTGAAAATGAAGTCCACAGTGTCCTGCAACCCAATTGTCTGCAGGAGGCATGGACTATGCAAAACTAAAACTTTACCACAACCCCAGTGGCAAATATCCACGAGTGTAGAACCCCAATTTCTTTGCATTGACAAGATTCAGTTGTGGGGTCTTTTTCTTTTTTTTTTTTTCTTTTTTTTTTAATAGACACCTGTTGCTGTGCCTTGGGACAGTTACAAATGTTTTTCATTTCTGCAGCAAAAACATACATTCTTAGTTAACTGGTAATCAACTAGCTCAAGTTACAATACAACCTGAACACTAGCACTGACTTTTATTCAAAAATTAGTGGTCTGGATGTGACGGCTACTGTGACGTAAAGAGTTTTTAAAATATGCCTGTCCAAAGATGATTTATAAAGTATTTAAAGGATGCATCTTCAGCTCAAACCTTCCAGTCGCTCTTATTTTCACCAGGAAAATTTATGGGCAGAAATTCTCAATGCAGCCCAAACCAGTAGAAAACTGAAATGGGCAAAACCGGGAGTCTGACACTACCTGTTTCTGGATCCACCAACAAACTACTGTGTAATCCATGAAAAATCACTTCTACTCAGAATTTCCTACCTGAATAGCTACTCATTCATTATGAAGACTACTTTGATAACCTGAGCTTTGGTTCCTTATTTGACAAATGGAATAGCAACATTTACCTCACTTCAGAGCATTCTTCAAGAATTCAAACTTTAAAAACCCAAAAAAATACCCCACAAACAAAAAACCCCAAACAAATAAAAAAAAATCCAAAAAAACCCCACAAAAAACCCAAGAGAAAGGCAGCCATGGTATGCAACTAATTTTAAAGCACATAAATTCTAAACAGATGTATTGTTTTAATGCCCAAATATTTACTGGCACTTTCTAAAAGGTCTGATGTCACCAGTGTGGTTTGGAAGTGTCTCTCCATTGCTGAATACTAAGCTTCAAACTTTAGGGATTTGTCTATTAGAGGGCTGACTTCTTTCTATTAAAGCTGATTAGAGCTGATGCCGTACGAACAACAATTACCATTATTTCACCATGCTAATGTTGACAGTATACATTTATTGGTAAACTATAATGTTTCTCAGTTCAGTTGAACATCTGCTTTTTAAAAGAAAAGGTCCTTCGTTCCTTGTCCAGGTAACAGTTTTGTCTTTGTCCTCCTTTTCCTCTTCTAACTATTAACAGACCTTGATAATTTCCTTCTTGATCATCTCTGACTCCAGATGTCTCAGCAACAGTCCTGTTTCTCATGAGTCTAAATGCCACTGATTCACATTACGAGAAGGAAATACAAGTTTCCACTGTATATTTTCAAGCATATGAAAGCACACAGCCACCCTGGTGCTCCTTAGACATGGGACTCACTGTGAGATGGAAATAAGGAAAAAATGCTCTGTGTCAGCACTGTCGGTAAAGCCTGTTTCACTCCGCACTGTGTTGCTGAGACGGTCTGAGCATTTGTCAGGTTTTTTCTGATCTCTGCCTTAGCTTTTAAGTGGGTTTTGCTTAGTTATACAAAACAGTCACCCACCAGGTACTACGACCTGCATTTATGCTGTAACCCAAGGGTTCTGAGCATGGCTCAGAGGATTTTCCAAGTAAAACAAAACTTTTGACAAGGCAGACTCATGAAACACTACAGAGATCTGTGTTTTATGAAGTTCCTATATCCATTTCCACGGGGAGGCACCATCTACTGTGGCTCATTATCTGCTGGAGAGCATCTTGTGTCAGTCTTCAGGGAAAATGGAACAATTTAGACCTTGGCTTTGTGGTTTTCTCTACTTGAAAACAATTCTTTGAGGTTAAACGTGTAACCACAGGAGTTTGGGTCTCACACAAACACTGAAAATTTTTTGATATCTCTGCAGTCCATATGCTGCACGTGTAAGTTTTGTGGCACACAGCCTACTAACACCAAAGAACATTTACTGTAAGAATTGTTCACCCCTGTGACACAGAGCTTACAACTCACCCTGAGAAAGACTGTCGGGCAGCAGAGCCTTTCTCTAGGGACCCTGTTGTTTATGTGAGTTACAACATAACAATGGTTGCTGGCATCTCACAGCACACTGCTTAGGCACGTGAAGCTACATCAGCCGTCAACGGAGAATGGAAGTTTGTTGCTTTAATTAAGACAGCTTACGCAGTTCCATCCATGTGGCTCGTAAAAAGTTAGAGTGAAGATAACTGTTTCACATTACTTCTGTGACTTACCAGATTTCTTTGCAGGACAAGCACTTGTCCTGTCACAACTACATTAATAAGATTGGCCTTCACCTTTTGGCTTCAAATGCAAAAAAGCATATGCAGGATGCACATTTTGTTTCCTGTTTCACAGCGAGCAGTTCTTGGACTGCGTTACCTGAGAGGTTCCAGTTAAAACTGCCCAGATTATGGGGGAAAAAAGACAACAATTATGCCAGCTGCTACATATGTTAAGAGGAGAATAAAAGAGAGCACCAATCAAATTTCAGCTTCTGTTGTACATTTGGCAATTCCAACAGTCAAACAGTAAGCACATTTTCACAGGGGTAACAGCGCTGTGTAGAGGTACCCTGAGGGCAGATGGGAGACAATGGAGTTCCACAGTGCTTAAAAACCATGAATATGTGAAGTTGTACATGTGACATATAACTGCGGGATGGTTGCTTTAGAGGCAAGCAAGCAAGTCACACAGGAAGACAAGCTTGCATGCACCAGTGGACTGAAAAACACAGCTCACAATTATCAAGGAAAAAAAACCTTCTTAACTCACCATGTACAGACACACCTTGCGTTGGTCATATTTATAGCAGTGTTTGCATTGCAGCTGTGGAAGGCCAGCAACCAGTACTTAATGACTTATGCTTGGATTTCTGCAGGACATTAACACAGGTGTATGAAAGCATTTTATCCTTGCTTGGATAGACCTACAGAAGCACAGAGAGGAACTACCTGCCAAAGCTTTTAATTTTTGTTTTAGTTTTCCTGAAGTCAGGTGGTCTCCCAGCATTTAACAGTGGCAGTTTTAGAATCAGAGCACACATATACTCCATTGGAGCACGGGGCAGAAGCTGACAAGTATCCATTTTTGTTCAGTTTTTCAAGTGTTTTCAGTTAACTTTGCTTTCTACCACTCAGTGTGGATCTATACACACACAAATACACTTCAAAAACTTCTTCTGTGCTGCTTACTTTCTGAAGTTTCCATTAGCAAGCATATTGCATAAAATATGTTTTGAGTGTATTACAGCACAGCTGGCTAATATGAACAATTCTATGCTCAAAACCCGGTTTTGACAGGAAAACAGCCATTTCAAAATGCTTTGCTCATTACAGAAACATAGAATGAAGAAACATGTTTTACAGCAGTATAATTAATGTTTGTGTACACTCCAGAACCATTTCATGGAGTAATTCCTGCTTTACCACTGTTGGATGCTAGCTGGCATCAGCAGCACTTGCCTGGTTTAATGAGATTAAAAGCAATGAGGTATGTTATATGATGGTGAGACAAGGTAAAGTAAGGTCCATTCCTGTTATACATGTTCTGATAAAGCTCCTGATGACCCTCGGAACACAACTATCAGTAAAATCAAGAAGGATGCTTTGTATTAACACTCAGTATGACTACTAAGCAAAATAACTGTACTGGCTTGAATATGGAGGAATTCTGATAACTGGTGTTGATACCGATATTAGATTCACACCTATGTAATAAACCAGGGTTTAATCCATTAATTCTAAGGTCACTTAATGTAATCAGGTTAAATTATGATATCTAATAAATAATGAGTTGCACATAAACCCAAAGTTTTTGCAAAGATCCCCCAGTGTTAAAAAAAAAAAAAAAAAAAAAAAGAAAAAAAAGTTAAGATCATATGACTTAAGAGTCAACTTCAGACCTACCCCCCATTTTATTAATCTCCAGTTCTTTCTGCTAGGCCAATGCTAGGCTTGCTTCAGCTGAATAGAGACCACCAGCTGTGAATCCCATGTGGCAATGGTAGTTTGGCAGCTGTGACAAAAGGCACTAGCAAACTCTTCATTACTGAGCCGATGACAATTTGAATCTGGAAGAGTAATTCAGCTTTTCCTGAATGCAAAAGACAATCAAGCTTAAATGTGTTCCATTGTAACAAATGGCTGAATGACTCTAAGGAAGTCTTGTGGAACGGAAACTAAAGTCTTGGTCCCTCTGCTGAGGACAAAGCGACAGTGAATAAGCAGGAGGTTTGAGTGTACTGTAGAAAAGTTGTTCTAACAAAATGAACATTTTCCTTAATGGTACAATGACTGGCCTCTGCTTTTTTCTTCTCTATGTCCTAAACAACCTTCTATGTTTGTGTTTAGGGTTGCACCAACCTACTTTTTTCCAACAAAAAAGGGAGATTGTCGTCCTTCCTACTTTAGGCCTGTTATCTGTTAAGGTACCGGGCCTCTCATCATCCATAAGAATCAATACAGTAGAAGGAATACAGCTACATTCTTCAAAATCACATCCGAGTCAAAATTTCAAGTTGTTTTCTTCAAGGTACTGCATAGCTAAGGCACCGAGTGCTGACAATCCTGTGTGAGGGACTACAGTGGCCCACACCATAGAAATTGTGAACCCAGTGACCACAGAGTTAAAGGGGACCCACTCAGAGTCTGAAATAAACTCCCTTCAGAACCACCATCATCGTCCCCAGCTTTCATTTTTCTCACATGGCCTTTTCCAATGTAAAATCACAGAAACACACTCATGAAGAAAAGATAAACCATAAGATGAAATAATGTAGTCAAGGGCCAATCATTTCACCTACAGCGCTACCAGTGAGTGTTCAGCTGAAGACAGTGGTCAAACAAATGTGGTGCAGAAAGAATACTTCTAGCAGGAGCCATACTAAACAGCTTTTCTCTGGGAATAATTTTTCTTCTCATAATCTTTTGCTGTTTTTCCAAGCATGTAAGCTCCTCAAGGCAGAGAACTTCTGCACAACTAGGCACAGAAATGTACTACTATAGTTGTCTTTAATGGTAAGCACACAAGTCACTTAATCACACTTATAAATAACGCTGATAAGGAAGTTTGGTTTTCTCTGAAGCATTATTGGGATGAATGCTGTGCGCTTTTGTGTTTAAAGAGTAAAAAATTATAGAAGCATTCGGGTTGGAAAAGACCTTTAAGTCAACAAGTCCAACCATAATAGTAATATTGCCAAATCCACCACTAAACCAGGTCCCTAAGCGCCACATCTACATGTCTTTTAAATCCCTCCAGGGATGGTGACTCCACCACTTCCCTGGACAGCCTGGTCCAGTGGTCGACAACCCCTTCTGCAATTAAATTTTTCCCAATATCCAATCTAAACCTCCCCTGGCACAACTTGAGCCCATTTCCCCTTGTCCCGTCGCCTGTTACTTGGGAGAAGAGACCCACACCCACCTCACTACAACCTCCTTTCAGGCAGTTGTAGAGCACGATTAGGTCTCCCCTCAGCCTCCTCTTCTCCAGACTAAACAACTCCAGCTCCCTTAGAAGCTACTCACAGCACTTTTTCTCCAGACCCTTCACCAGCTTCGTTGCCCTTCTCTGGACACGCTCCAGCACCTCAATGTCTTTCCTGTAATGAGGGGCCCAAAACTGAACACAGCACTCGAGGTGCAGCCTCACCAGTGCCAAGTATGGGGCCTGGCGAGGATCACTGCCCTGGTCCTGCTGGCTACACTATTTTGATTCAAAGGCTCACATATGGCTTTTTTCAACACAAGGGGTTTTTAACCATGTATTTTTTTAAGTATGTATTTGACTTTCCTCCAACAAATATCTATAAAAGACATGGGACCCTCATTTAAAAGAAACTAATGAGTTTTCACCCATTAAGGTTTCTAATTTTGCTCTATTTACATACTCTATGTAAATCTAGAAGGCCAAAATTCTATTTGACAGAAGGTGGCCAAACTTAAAGGCAGGGTGTCAATTTCTTCTCCCAAGTAAAAGGCAATAGGACAAGAGGAAATGGCCCCAAATTGTGCCATGGGAAGGTTTAGATTGGATCTTAGGAAACACTCCTTCACTAACAGGGTTATCAGGCACTGGAACAGGATGTGGAAGTGGTGGAGTCACCATCCTGGAGGGATTTAAAAGACGTGCAGATGTGGTGCTTAGGGACATGGTTTAGTGGTGGACTTGTCAGTGTTAGGTTAATGGTTGAACTCAACGATCTTAAAGGTCTCTTCCAACCTAAACTATTCTATGAATCTGCATACCTCCAGCTGAAGCAAAGACCTTGTCCTTACTTTAGGCTTTCCAGAAGTTCCCTTAGAACCACACTACTGTAGCACTCCAGCTGTTCCACAGTGAAGTTAAACTGAGACTGTAATTTCAACAGGACTAAAGTATTTTCATACCTCTATGACTATACTTTATTCTGATGATTGTTGCCATACGTCTGGGGCAGCTGAAGATCCCACTGACATATGTCTCTTCCCTTGGCCAGATTCTGCATAAAACATGCCCCAAAAGTATCAGTGTTGTGATCAAAAGGTTAACCTTAAGGATGAAAATGCTTTGTGGGAGTAGGGACTACCATGAATTTTCTACAACATTTTTGAATTTAAATAACAACTTAAATTTGGCAAAATAAACATAGGCAAAAAAGTAGCCTCTAAGAAAGCTGATATTTGTGAACCTTATTTGTGTTCCAAAAAATGAACCAGCAGTCATTATGATCTGCTACTCCTACATATATTCTGCTTTGCAGCATATCAAAGTCTGTTTTGTAAGGTTTCAAATAAGGAGCTATTCTCCTTGTTCATTGGGGAAAGGAAGGCACACAACACTGGAATGCAGACTATTCAGTTCACACAAACCCACTTTCCAATGCAAAGCATGTTGAAGGTATTGAACCTCCCACACTTTTGAGTTGGGCACAAGATCAACCCTAGTATGCCATGGACTTAACACACTGCAGATGTCAGCCCTACTGTGAAGGTAACTAAAGAGAAAGGGTCACAAGTTCAGTTAGCACAGAAGCTGTGGTTGTGGAGTTGCAGATCCTCTGAGAGACTAATTTAAGTAATGCCCCACAGCATATGCAATCACAGCATGCTGGAGAGCTAAAGTTTCTGTAACATGGAGAATGGAAGAAGATATCTACTGAGACCTGTTTTTCTATGTGTTAGTAGAAGTGCTTTTTAGCCCTTAATGACTGTCATAATACAGAAAATCTGGCATATGAGGCATCAGCCTTCTAATATGCATTATCCAGGTGAGGCAGCATTCCTTCATATCAGCAGTGTCAAACCCTTCTCATGGAAAAGTAGAGAATTTGCACTTACTTTCTATTGCACATATTTTCCATTATTATCAGAACTTGACTGAAGAATGGGTTAATTTATATGTCTGAGCTGGAAGCAGATCTGTATGTTCCACAAATGACGCATCGAGCACCAGCTCAAGAGGGTACACTGGGGAAGACAGCTGGGGAGGACAACTTTGGAGAACAGCAGTCACCTGTCAAGTCAACAAAGACTGGGCCTGAGGATTGTCTAGACGACTCCTAAGCTTCAGTCCGTATTCTTACGTAAGCAGAATGCCTAAACTAATCAAGGCATTTAAGATACCAGACAAAAATAGGAAATCAAATTGCTCCAACGTATAATCAGTCAGCAAGAAAGTAATGCAATGCTAAGAAGGCCAAATAGCTATCTAGTAAACCGCATCACTTACCGTACAGATGGGGCCAACATAATTTTTAACAATCTTCTTTGATGGTACTCTTGCAGTGTACTAGGTTTGTGGGTTGATTCATCTGCCAGCTTAGTTTACATAAAAGCATCTGTTAGATCCTGAACCACAGGAACAGGAAATAGGGGAGAGGAGGAGGAAGCTCTGACATATAATCTAGCTGTAAGATATCTACCTGGTATTTCCCAGGCACATATATTTCAGGACATCAAGCTTTTTAAGAGGATAGCTGTGCTGCTGCTATAACTTTTCTGTAACACACAACAAAATTCACAAAGTTTAATGACTAGAGGAAAGCTACAGCCACGTAACAGTCTGTCTTGCAGAATTTTCTTGATTTTCCTTTGCACAAGAGATTAACTCAAAGCTCTTGGCAAGCACTTCCATGCTAAAGGAGGGACCAAGGAAGGGCAGCAACAGTGAAAAGAAGACAAGCTTTGCAAAACAGAACTCTTCCCTAGCCCAAATTCAGCATTGGTGTGGCAGGTGCAAAGATCAAGCAGAAAGGCTTTTTTGGAATTTACAACAGCCTTCAGCTGGTAGCCTACAGTTAGTTATATGCATCCACCACTGGGTGACTGAATGACCTGTTGACAGCCAGCAATCTGGCTCCTCCCTTCATCCTCCGGCATACTTTGCCCACACCATGGGCACTTCCTCATACTTCAGAAGAACACTATGACAGGGACAGTTGTAAGACAAAGTCAGTGATGTCAAACACACTCCTCACATTTCTACAGGTAGTACTGTGAAGAGGCCTTTGCTCAGTAAAAGTTGAAGAGTCTCTATTTACACTCACTGGTCAGCTGCTCCCCTGCCTCTACAGGAAAGTGCCCAAGTGGTAACTATTACTGGCCAGAGGATCAGAAAAATTACACTGCAAGACTAGCAAGAAATAACTGAAAAAGTTTAGTTCTTGATTTAGTGGTTGTTTTGAATCCCATCCACAAGGGATCTCCAGAGTTTTGGTCTGCTTTTGTAGATGCATTGTGGTGATATATTGGGCTCCTCTTTTGGAAGCAGTGTCACACACATGATCATTGCAAAATCTCTAAAGCTGCCAGCTACCGAAGTTTACTAGTTAAGCATGGACCAGGCAGTGTATTTCTAAAGATACATTAATTTTTCAGCTGAAGTCCTTGGCTTCAAACACTTTAAAAGTATGTTTTCCTTTTGATCAGCTATAACTAGGGTATTTGATTACAGTAACTTAATAACCTTTGAAATCCTCCGCTACAGAGACTCTCATAACTTAAAAGTGATTCTGTACTTCCATTAAATGTCAAATTGCAGCTTTTTAAACTTTTTCTACTGTGTGTAATCAATTAAGCTCTTGTTCCTGAAGCAGCCTGTCAATGCTGAAATTAGAATTAAGAATCACAAGATAATTCAGGCTGGCACAGATTTTGGGAGGTCTGCATCTCAGCTTTCTGCTTTATATAGCCATTAGAGCAGATCAGATCAGATCGATCAGGTTGCTCAGGGCTTTATCCAGCCTCGTCTCAAAAACCCCAAAGGACGGAGACAGCACAACCCCTCTGGGACCCCTCTCAACTGCTTTATTGCCCTCACTGGGAAAAGGTTTTCATTGTGTCAGTCAGAAAATAAGTTCTTATTTATTTCACCAGAACTCTCTGGCTTCTGACTGTCTTCTCATTTCAAACTATGGACCTGATGAAGAAATCACTTGGTGACATTCTCTGGCCCGTGTTATGCTGAACGAATTAAATAATCTCCTGTGGCCTTAAATAGCTGCATATCTTTCACAGCAACTCTTAAAACAGAAAAACAAAAACAAAAAATCCATTCCATTCACTGAAAATCCAAACAAGACAGGATTACTCCCAAAGTAAGAATGCAACAAGGATAACGAAAAACCTAAGGCAACTGAATTTGTCTTGTTTGGGAATCAGGGCCTGAAAGGAGCACTGAAGGAGAGAGCTGCTTGCCTTCTTAGCTCCTTTTTTGATACTGCCCGAACACATATGGCAAAAGCTGACAATTGCCGTTCACCAAAAACTAGCTGTCCCAAGGATCTACTGCTTCCCACTCTGAACGATTTCTTCAACCTTCAATTCTGTTTCTGAATTGTAAAGCCTCCCAAGCAATTTTACCAACAGTTTC
Organism: Podiceps cristatus; assembly: GCA_000699545.1. Taxonomy (NCBI): domain Eukaryota; kingdom Metazoa; phylum Chordata; class Aves; order Podicipediformes; family Podicipedidae; genus Podiceps; species Podiceps cristatus. Next base: position 14,346 of record JMFS01088372.1, on the reverse strand, counting down.
TTCCCACAAACTGGTGAATCAAGAAGACAATGAGAAGCGTGCCGGGTGCCTTTGGGGTATCTGCAACAAAGGCTCAAGAGGAGGGGAGAGCGGAATACAGATGCAAGTGCTGCTCTATGGAATAATGCTCCAAAGGGTATCTATAAAATCTCTTTATGGGACTATGGGACTGCCCAGTCATCTTGATCTGTAATACACCCATGGCATAGTCCACCACTCCATGAAGGCTCAAGCAGACTTTTCACCTTCATTTAGGTCAATTCAGAGTGAGACGCAGATTTTCCACAGACATCAAGCATTCCTGTTCTGACTTGTATCAGAGTCCAGCCCTATTTTAGAGACCACAGGTCTTTCCCCTTCGTCAGTTTCTTCAGATTTGATTTAATCTACAACAGTAGGAGCTGCTGGGAAGACAAAAAAAGGTAGACTAAGATTTTTTACTGCTTCCATTCTTCTTCTTGCTGTGCTGGCAAAGTCCAGATTAAAAGATGTAGTTACTGCCTCGTTTCTACGTATTAGTATAGAAAAGAAAAATGATAGGAACGAGGAAGCATGCCAGAAGTTTGTCCAGACAAATAGCTGTGAAGGCGAAGAATAAGAATTTCAAAGGAAATACTGATAGACGCAGCATCTTGATGTAGTATCTACCGATTAGCCACAGGCCCCAGCTGCATGTCAGCCGCAAAATATTTAGCTGAACTAATTTAACATACGCACATTATTCTTGTCTGTTACTCAACTGGGCCAAGTACTTACATATAACATCCCACATTTCTTCAAGCAAGCTCCCAGCTTTCCCACTTGCAAGAAGTGAATGAGGAAGCATCAAGTAAAACTGCTAAAAATTAAGTAAGTACACTGACAGAGTCTCTGAGGGTATAACTTCCCATCTTTTTTTTTATTACCTGCAGCCACAGCTAAAGGTTTGGGATGTCTATACTACACAAGGCACACTCCTGCAAAGTCCTCCTCATCCAGAGGGAACTATTCCAGCAAAGATGCTTCCACATACTTGTCCCACTCTTCAGGAAAACTAACTATAGTATTATAAAAGGAAAACTGTGGTGCTTTTAACAGTTCTCTCATCTGGGCTGTCTGGTTAAACCATAGCAAAGCTTGTTAGTTACATAGTCTTAGAAAGAGCAAGGTGGAGAATCATTTACTTTCCAACTTGTCAGTTTTGGATGGGAAGTCAAGAGAGGGTGGGAGGGCAGAGTTCACTGCATTCCTGACTCTTCACTGCCTTGTACTGCACATAGCTGTACACACATCCAAGGGAGGATACCACTCTAATTAGGCTTTGCTTTCCATCTGTTCTGTATCTGCCTAAGTGGTCAGGCAAAGTGCAAAGCAATGCAAACTTGATTAGCTTTCAACAAGCTAATAATGCAATGCTGACCACCCCTACTGTTTAACCTGATAGGCTTAACAGGGACAAATGGCTAGAAGGAAAACATTTTAAGCTAACAAACCCCACCATATCTAACAGCCACAGTTAACATTTCATACTATTCCTGCAAGACGCCCTCCTCCTCCTCCCCGTCTGCTGTTTAAAGGCTTTCACAATCCCTAAAAATGAGGGTGGGAAGAGAACATGCTTAGTACACAGGAGGAAAGGCAGTTTATGCTTTAGGATTTCTTCTTCGCACTTACCGACACTTGTAGGAAATATAGTCTCATTGTTGATCTGCACCTCGATCCAGTCCATGAGAAGATTCATATATTGGGGTGCTGGCAACGCTGTGGGCTTCTTGTACTTCATGTCATCCTGCCACCGGTACTCATACTTAGGGCCTCCAGACATCACTGGGCAGGTCCTCTCTGTGCAGAACTCACAGATAGTTCCATAAATGAGATTGATACGATTGAAAAAGTCCACAACATGGACAGCCACCCAGTCATTCTGGTCTTCTCCGCTGGGCAACTGTACAGCCACTTTCAAGTCCAAGCCTGAGTTCAGAGAGGCCTGAGCTCGTTTGTGAAGTTCAAACCTCTGGGTTCCAGGTTCAAACTTGCGTTTTGGGCGGAAAGTCTTATCTTTATTAAAGACTTGCTTGAGTGCTATGGACATGTCTGCTAATCTTCTGCTCTGCAGCAGTTGACAGAAAAGCACAGCTGAGATTTAAGGCAGGTATCCGATGACAGTTGCTTCCTGTCACAGGTCCTCCAGGCCCTGCTCTTTTTCTCAGAGAAGCTCGTATCAACTTCAGAGCACTCTACTAGCTCTTCCTCTTGAAGCCTTCCCAAAAGGCTTCATGTCCTAAAGATATGGAAACAACATACATTAGCGGTAAGCTGAAGTCTGGCACTGTCAGTTTGTTACTGTTTTACCATCATTTTCTAGTAATTATGAGCTGAAAAGGAAATATATAACAAGCTAGCCTTAAAAATTGGCCAACTCCTAACCTGATGAACATTTAAAAGAAAAAAAAAGACGCCTCATTTTTTAAAGTATTAAGGAGTTAACTTCTCTGCCCTTTTTAGTTACCTACTGAGAGGCTCTTAAATTATCATGAAGATGGGTATTCAAAAAACCTTGTATAATCTTCCCATCTTTAGATAATTTTGAAACCAACCTTTTAATTCTGCTGCATTTTTACAGTGACTGCATACCATACATAATGTATGTATGAATTTAGTAGACAAAATACTATGTGACAATTAAGAAATCTTATCTAACTGCTCCGAAAGTGTCTGAAGGTGCCTCCAAGCATTTGCCATAGCTTCAGCGCTCTTCTAGGTAGGAAAAAAATTCCTGAGTAAGATTTTTCCGTATTTGTTCTTTATTTTTAATTGAAAAGCTATTTGTTTTTGCAAACCTAATAGAGCCTAGTTAGAGTGAAAACTACAGTACTGCACAGAAATAATTCCTGTTTCCCAAAGAACTGTATAGAGATGGTTATTTTTCTTGACCCACCTTCAGGAATTCAATAGTGGTCTTAATTTTCTACTGGATTGTGTAGAATTATTAGAAAGCCATGGTGTCACTTTCTTTATAGCTCTATTAATCTTCTCTACAGGGGAATACTTAGCACTGCCTAGCGTAGACTTTGTGTTGTTCCATCTAACCTGCTCTGGCAACAAAGAATATTTTTAATGGCCAGTCTGACTGAAAATATAAATTACTGCATTACAGCCTTGTTTGTTCTTATATATAGGTGCAAAAGTTATCATCAGTAAATGTAGGCAATTAGTAGGTGCTATAGTAGATAGGAGCTATCTCAATTAAGACTTTTGTTTTAGTACTGAAGGTGTTATGATTAAAGACAGAGTAAACATTTCATGCTGTGCATTATTTACATTAAGTAACACATAAGTTTTAAATTTGCACAGCACTACAGAAATCCTGCCCTATCAGTGGCTGATGAATTCTCATCATGGGATTATGTATGCTCCAGTTCCCTTAACAGAAATCATGTCCAAGAATATTTTAGTAAGCTGTGCGTGGAAAGCACTAAATTCTTCTGAAGACAGTTGCCCAAAGCTTTGCTGAGGGGCAGAAAGGAAGAGAAAAAGGTGTTTCCTTTTTCTTAAACATCACAAAAAAGTAGCACATACCTAAGCAAAGAGAAATCTGGTGTGCTAGACCCTGACCCCACACAAAAGAAAGTACCATAAAGAATCCTCTCCCAAATAGCTGAAAGATTAGTATTCAGCCAGTTTGTCAGCAAGCAGCAGCTAAACAAGACCAGCAGAGAAGTGCTTGTTTTTCCTTTTGCTGATGGCATGATGGAGGGATACTCCAATCATGAGTTTATAAACAGTCATTCTTTCTGTACCAGCAAAACACAAGAAGTTCCAGGATGAACTCAAGGGAGACTATTGTCATATCTGACATGCCTCTTTGAGTAATGTTCTAAGATAGAGATCCTTAACGTTCAAATCCTGAGATCCTGAAACCTGACAAAGGTCGGGGAAACAAGACTTTAAACAAAACTGGCCTAGTTAGGTGTCATGGGCAGGAAATGAAGGCACTTTAAAGAAACTTTGCCCTACAGTTTGTTATTTGTTACTAAGACCCATAACCTCCAGCTCCCAAATGCTCTGCAGCAGTCAGCTGTTTATTTAAAAGCCTTTCAAGAATGGGTGAATACTGCTGCACAGACTGAGCTTGTGACTGACACACTTTGAGATGGCATGGTGCCAATGTCCCAGTTTGCAATAATAAGGATGTTAGCTCCAGAGTTTTATAACTCAGGTAACTACTTTTTTCCCACTTTAATATACCTGGCACTCTTATGTGGCTGCTTTGACTCCCTTCCTCACTTGTAAATATTCACCAGAACTTGACAGGAGTTTATATTTAAAACAAAAAGCTGAGCACCAAATAAAACCCATCTTCAAAAGACACATTTTGAAGCACAGTACTCACTGCTATTAAACTTTTTGTAAGAAAAACAGAAGACAAGATATTTTATAACCTATTTTCTACTGAATATGCAAACATAATTAATCACATTAAATACATACTCCTTCCTGCTCCTCTCCATACAGTAAGTCAGCATAAAACCAATTAATGCAGATAAAAAGCAAACAAAACATTCAGCAAACAACTCATTATCTCAAATCTTCTGTATATCAGGAGTCACATGTTGAAATTGGCTGTGGAAGTACACATACATCAGAGTCAAATTCAACCCAAAGATCAATCTAAACGTGCAGCCAGATGAAACTGTTCTTTAACTCACCAAGGCAGAATAAGAACAAGCAAGAATTTCCTACACATTTCCTGTATAGAGAATCTTCTGTTCAGCAGCTTGCAATAAAAGCTAAGGCCCTTCCTCTTTCATCTTTCCATCACTTAACACAATACTACATACTGTCTTTGCAAAGCTAGACTGTCAAAGTCAAACTCATTGTTTAACTTCTTTTAGAAACCTAGGTCTGCTGAGAGCTGATTTTTTCCTCTCTTAAAACACGACTGAAAGCTGTGCAAAGGCAGGATGGACAGACTTGCTTTCCCATGCATTTTCACACGCAAGCATACAAAATAGAAAAGTGGATGACCTGATTTTCCCAGAAATACTGTGGTGAATCAGCCCCCTGAAATATTTATTGCATCTTGCTTCCTGAGAGTATTTGCTATCTAATTAACTCTTGTCCTCACTCAAAAGCTAACAGAAACAAATGAAGAAATAAACAAGAAATTATCGAGACTCACTCTCTCACTTCTAAAACAGACTGCTTTCTTGCAGGTTACACAGCTGCCCTTACTCCCCCCACTCAAGCAACCAGCTTGGATAGATTTTTCTAAACAGCATCACCACTTTCTTGGAATAAAGAAGCTTACGATCTATTCACAAGAAACAAAAGAAAAGGCCCACCTGATTTTCTGCTGAGATTAAACACAGACGCTCTAGGTTTGGATCCTTCAGAGGCTGAAGCTAATGGAAAAGCTCTAGCTAGAGTCTGCAGGCTCTAAAAGCACCTTTACTGCTTAGGCAATAAAGTGGCAGTAGTTAATGGTAGAATGGCCACTCCTCTGCTTTGGACTGAATCACTAAGCCACTGCAGGAACACAGTCACCATTAGACTTCCAACATGTTCCTGCACTGTGTTTGAATCAACAGTCAGTGATGGGCGGTTTTGTCACTGCATCCCGGATCACATACTGCCCATTAAACTTTGTAGTGTTGCAGTTACAAAACAAAGCTACTCCTTCAAAATCACATAGCATTAGTGAAAGGGAAACTCATTGGACAACCCCAACAACAAATGGTGAGCAAAACCTCCTGGCTTTTAAAGCACTGAGAATGTAACTTGGCTTGCTGGCCACCACTTCCATGACAATTTTCATGTGACGAGAATGAGAAATGCTCCCAGTTTCATTATCTCAATTGGTCTTGGGAGAGTTACTTTAGAAATAAAATACTGTGAACATGTGCTGGTATTGGTTAAACTGGATCATAACTCCTTGAATTCTGTGGTACAGTAGCACCCACCCTCCTTCCACGTAAAGTTAAATTTGGCTACTGCTCGTGCTAGATATTTTGCACTCTCCTCTCATATGACAGTAATGCCAGCAGAACAGCTCCTGACTTACACCTGTGACAAACTGGCTTCCGATCGTTTATGACAGGTGCTAACCATACAATGGGGCATAAAGAATGGCGCTGTGGCTCAGTGTTTGGTTTAATAGTATACAGTGCCAGTGCTCTGGATGCTCTTCTGAACTAGATGCTTAATATATGTCAGTCCTGGTATGGGCAGCTCAGATAGGTAACTCCTTCCAACACTTTTTTTTTTTTTTTTTTTTTTTCAGAGCAATTTATTTCTGAAGATGTGTGATAGTCACCAACAGCTTTTCCCGAGGGACTGTTCCAAGGCATGAATAATGCAGTTGGATGAATTCCCTTGCTGGCAGAGGTATGACTGAGGATGGTAACCATAAATCTGAAGATGATCTCAGAACAAAGAACCAGACCCTCACAAGCTTCATCCACAGTGTCAGCATCACAGTAATCAACAGTGTCCCCCGCCTCATGTAGAAACATGCACATATAGAGACAGCAGCTCAGTCTAAATATCAGCTATACCAAGTCAACATATGGAAATAATAAACCAGTCCTACCTATTCAGAGACCACTAAAAACCCACCCACAACAGACCACATACCATGATCACCATCATGTCTGAGTCACTGCTGAATTAAACATACTATATTGTTTCAACATACACTTTTTATTAAATCACAGGTAATAAGAATGTTAAATGACACACTTTATAAACAAACACCTTTCATCACAGCACTCTAGCGAGCATTACACAACCTTTAGAGGCCTGCTGGGAAGGTAGCCGGTTAATTCCCATTTTATTAATCAAGAAAGCAACGAGACGTGAGTTCTCCAGCATCAAACACAGAGTAAGCTGTCTATCCAGCAAGACACCTTCTGAAAACCAACTCTGCATCTGCCGATTTTACGTTTTAATTTCCAAAATACAAGTCTCCATTTTGAGCACTTGCACAGTCTGATCCAAAGACAGCTGAAGACCGTAGGAAAGCACTCCTTTGATCCAAATCCCATTAAGGTCAGACATTTTGTAGATGTCTCATGTTTGGCATCATACTTCACTGTCCATACAAGGAGCCATTTTACTATTGCTATATCAGACAACCGGGGCAGCAAATACATTATTTGGAGGCACGTACACATATGAGGCTCCTTTCTGATTGAGCAAATGTACACTTTTTCTGCTTCCAGGAGCTTGTTTCAGAGCCAGTATTATAATATATAATGAATACATTCCCTATTTAATACACTGAAGGACAAAGAATTATTCGGTAAGGAAAGGCCTGTCCTGAAATCTGAAAATGCCTTTCCTATTTACAAAGTAAAAATCAGCCAAGTGAGTAGGAACAAAAATATTCCATGTATCTTATTTACATACTTAAATTTGTGCAGTTCAGGTAAGTTCTACCTGAAATCACAAGAAAAAAAAAAAAAAGAATGTTGTGCAATTATTTGTATTCCTAGTGAAAACTCTGTAATATGGAGGAAGAAGGATCAAAGCAAGTTTAGGTTACTGAGGAAATGTCTCTTAAAAGCAGCATACACAAACAGAGGAACCAGGTCTGAGGGTCAGTGTATCTTTTCCTACATTCCATCCTATCCTCAACCATCTTACAAGTTCTATAAAGACTAAGCTCCCAGAATTAAGGGTGTCTGATTATTACTGTAAGACTTAGAAGACGTATACACAGATACGTGTAAACAATGTCTCAGTTTCCCAGGAGCTGGCTTGGATATCTTCTCCAAGGCTTCTACAGTGAAAGCTTTCAGGTATAACCATGGCTAGTAAGGACAACAATGTCCTGCAGCAGACTTTGTCCATGGTTTATCTGTTATTCACATGAAACCTAGAGCATGTCAAATGCAAAATAACAATAGTAAATGGTAGCATCCAGTGAAAGGAAGCTTACTGATGATTCAGGACAAGAATTTGGTTTTGTTTACTGTGTCAGAAGTCCCAGAAACTTTAGGGGAAAAAAAATTAAAATTTGGCTTAGTCCTCCCCAAGAAAGAATTCCTGTGGTTTCTCCAAGTTCCTCCCTTTCTGCTAAAGCTACTAGGATTACCTTACACATATATGTATGTGACAATCACAATAACACTGCAGCCTCAAGGTAGTCAGGTGGAATGCACTGAAAAGAAGCCTTCCCAGAGTCAGAAACACTTTCCATGTATAGCAACATCCATTCATTTGACATGCAATAACTAGCCTTTGTTTTGTTTGTGCGTGGGGAAAAAAAGGAGCAAGTGATTTCATGAAACTAACAAAAGCCACAATTGTAAAAGATCACAGAAAACAGCGTAAGTAGTATTTTCATAATCAAGGTGTCAAGGTTCAATGGAGTAAATATAAATGACCTTTGATTATCTTCTTGTTTAGACTAATAACCACTCTAAAAGGTAAAAGAATGGAAAGAGAAAGCAAAATGCAATGGGCATCTGTGCACGTAACATGACAAACAGTAACTAAATTGGATCAGCTTCTGCCTGAAAATCTCAAAGCTATGCTAATATTATAACAACATTTGACAAAGGGAATAAAATGATGCTTTATGCTTTTGCCAAAATACAGATATTTTCATAGGGATAAAATTGAAAAATAATAAATGGCTAAAGAACAGGGTTGGTCCCTCAGTTGTGACTGAGTAGCAATGGTTGGGGCGGGCATTGGGATAAAACATGATGTCTGCAGTCCTTTTTAGACAAATGCCATTAATCATATTATCATAATATTTGTCATGAGCACATTTCAGAGGCAATGTTAGGTAGAATTATTGCATTTTAGTATTCTAATGTTTTATTTACAATCATTTAATTCCACTTTTTTCAAAAAATTTCCCTTCTATGCAGACTATAAAAAGGACAAGTCGCTCTTTCCTTCTAGGAAAATTGTACAAAACAATCAGAACTTAACTGAAACAGCAGCCATTTCTGCGATGAAGTACATCAGCTGTTTGACAGCAGCAGAATCAGATATGACTGCTCAAATCTCAGGTGATTAAGTACTGTTCATTAACCCAAATGAAGCACTGTTTTCACTACGGGGATAAATGTTTGTGTTTTAAGAGAGGACTCGCCTCTCTACCAGTATCATTCTAGTGCCTTTTATAAGTATTAAATGCAATTACATCTCACCTGAAGGTCTGGAAAGGTACAGCGATCACCATGAAGGTACTGAGCATACCCTGGTGCACACTGCTTCACTACAAGTTTATACTGTAGCAGCATCCATGGCAATACAGTCAGAAACACAGCCTTACTGTAGCATACAGTTTAAGGTGAGCTGAAATAGGTGTCTCTCAGAACCATGTAAAGAAACTGCAAAAAATGAATGGTTTAGATTACACAGAAATTCAGCCTCTGTTCCTCTGTCATCCAGGAATTTAAGGTCTTGACCCTCTACATGTCATGAAGGGGTATGTAAGGCTACAATTTTTTTCCTGAAAAGTCAGTCCTACCTCACCTCCTCCTCTTTCATGTTCCTGCCTTCTTGCCATCTCCCCTATGATACACGGCCCAGGTGTTTATATATGCCCTTGCTGCATGAGACGAAGATGTAAACTGCAGTAACTAAACAAACCACAAATTTTTCAACCCAAACAATTTCTTTGATCCCCTGCTTGGCCACACAGCACAGGAAGGAAGACCGCATAAGGAAAAGTCTGTGTGGAAGGCAGAGGATAAGACAGATGGAATAGGAAACCTCTGGAAGTGATTTTTCAGCCATGGCCACTTTAGCGAATCACAGTGTTAACCATGATCGCTTCAGACCTCTCAAACCTCTAGAGCAGGCGGGGAACTCCCTTTAGCTCAGGCAACCGTCGAGGCTGCAGTCTGACAGAATGACAGATCACAGTAAACCACACAGTTCTGACAGTCCTTTTGAATGCTGTTTTTTTTCTTACACACGCAGGTTCTTTCAGTTCTCTCCCTGGTTCACAGGCTTTTACTGGTCTGAGCTGTTGGTAGCACATGTGCATGCAGAGTCACTAAACCACACTCTGTAAGTACACAAACAGCCTCTGCTTTTAGTTATCAAGCCCTTGTGACCTGCTATGTCCTTCCACCACTAATAAAGCAAAGCCTTTATCAGTGTATGTGCCTGGTTTCACCAGCTGCTGTTACGATCATCACTCTTGTGAACAGTTACCATAGTGGTAGATTGAGTGGTTCAGCTTGCTTACTGCATCAGGTGTAGCAATAGAACCAGCTCACTAACCCTTCTTCTGCCAAAATCTCTGTGGATGGAGTCCTCACCACAGCAGTATATGGCTGTTATGCTTCTGCAGCATGCTTATTGCAGCATTTGCTGCAACAGAGAACTGTTATCCTTCATTCCTTTAAAAACAATACACAGAGGACAGGTGAAAAAAGTAAAAAAAAAATTTAACAGCCTTGAAGAAGAAGAAGAGATACAAATTAAATTACATGGTTATGATAATACACATTTGTCTCCAGCTTGTTTCATTTCTGACTCCAGCCTGGTTTTGAAGATGAACTTTTGACTACACTGCACTCAGTGGGAGCTCTGATATCAACTTCAACAGAGCTAAAATTTTACTTTTACACTCTGAACACTCTCTTTTGACAAGACAATAAGGACTCCTTATTAAACCATGGCTGAACTTCACAAATCTCTTTGATTTATTCAGCTTAATTCACTCCTAAGTCTACATTTTGGCTTTAAAAAGCACTGGCACAATTAAGTGGACAGTGAGAGAGTTAAAATATGATTTCTTCGTCACTCCTACACTCTCAGAACATCCACACAATTCACACAGAAAAGCATAAAGCTAAGTCCACTTAAGTCTGTTGAGAAAATGCCAGTCAGGTCATGTGAGTGACAGGGAACAGCAAAACACACACACACAAATGTGGTCTCAGACTTCATGTCAGGGCCTTACTCTTTTCCTTTGTGTACAGATCAACCAGAGGGCAGGACTTTCTGTACTACTATGTCTTATCTGCCAGAAGCCAGCAGTTTATCCTCTAGAACTTCAAGTGCCCTACTCTGCACGCAGTGGCCAAACTCAGTTTTATTTTTGATGTAAAACTTAGCTTTAGGAAACCGCATATATGTTCTGCTTTAAAAAAAAAGTCTAAATCATATGCTCCATCGCTGTGACATTTCAATTAAAACCATTCACTTTTTTGTCCAGGGAAAGCATGCAAAGAAACAATGCCAGAGTCATGTTATGTACACTGTGCTGGCAGAGACAAATAACTAAAACTCCATGGACAAAACAGGACTTCTTCCAAGCACAGGCACCGAAAAGCAGATGTAAGAAGGTCAGCTGACATCCATTCACACCTTCAGCCTTACTCTGGCTCCTGCCACCAAAGCTCAAGTTAATGTGGGGAGGGTGACAGGGTAGAGGCAGTTTGGTGACTCACTGCCTCAGCAACTGTCCTAAGAAGCTCAGGATGTCAGAAATGTTTTCCAAAGGAAAGATCTGCTAGGAGGGTATGGCATTTTCAGTTATTATGCTGCACCCTTTCTAACAAACACTGGTAATTCTCAACACAGGCATGGTGATTTTCAGTTACAAAAAGTCACCCTTAACTCCGCGCTGCTGAGAGGCAAAAATAGCCTAAAATCATGTGGGAGTCAGTAACTGAGGTCAAGCCTGACCTACGCAGCCCCTCGAATTGACTGCCAGCAACTCAAAACTGAGTGGGATTGCTACGGGCACAAAATTCTCCAGTAGGAGGACAGTGAAGGTAGCTTCAGTATTAAACAAAGGGAGATAGAATTTATTTGTCTTTTAAAGCAGGGCTGATCAAGACAAAGCAAGAAGCCCAACTCCTTCCAAACCGACTGCAGAGGGGCACAGCCAGAACAGTTGATCCAAAGTGGCCAAAGAGAGCATTCCATACCATAGACGGCATGGCATGCCTCGTATAAGTGGGGGTCAGCCATTGGCTCCTTTCTTGTTCCATTTGTGTTCCCTTCCTGTTTCCCTTGTTTTCCTTTTATTTTTCTGTTCATTTGGGCCTTTCCGTTCATTTGTTCAGCTGTTTGTTCCCTCTCTTTCTCTCTCTGGAACTTGCTGCTCTGGGATGGCTGCGGGGGAATATCCCTGCTCCCTGGCTGCTGCTTGGGACGGGCTGTGTCGATCATCGGGTGGTGAGAAATTGTGCATAATGTGTTTTATATATTCTATTATCCTTGCATATTAATACTGTCATTAATATATTTCTACCTTTTTCTTTGCTGTCCTGGTGAACTGTTTCTATCTTAACCCAAGAGTTTTTATTTCTCTCTGACTCTCCTCCCCACCCCACCAGGGAGGAGGGGAGCAAGCAAGCGAGTGGCTGCACAGTATTTGGTTACGGGCTGGGGTTAAACCACAACAGTGCTCAATATGGCAGATAGGGAGAATGGCAGCAACTATCATTGATTACGGACATTTTCAAACTCATATCAGGGAGACAAAGTCAAGGTATTTGTACGTGTGTCTTTTGAAAAATACAAAAGATTTCACAGATCTAAGAGACGATGATTTTGGAGATCAAGGGTCTGGTGTATTGGTAGCCAGCAATTTGGCAAGTCACACTGTGCTTCAGCAGCATGCAGTCACAAGGCTTAGCCTCTGCAGCCGGTGGTGAGATCGAAGTATCTAGTTGTGTGATCTGTGCTTTCAAAATTCAAAGTAACAGATCATCTACTGTGTTGATTTATATGTTGGTCTTAACTTGCAGGAGTAAAGCAACCTGACGGCTGAAGAAATTTTCCCCTGGATAACCATTCTGATTACCACCCTGCAACTTTATCATATTCAATCTTATAATTTCATCATAACCTACTATTATGCACAGGGGGGAAAAACAGAGAATCTGCTAAATACATGCACCCCCCGTAACCCAGGCTAGAAACAGAATACCTGGGGTGAGGGAATCATCCACATTCCAGAGCTCTAAATCAGCAGTCTTATAGGACTCACTTGGAGAGAAAAAAAAAAACCTCTTTTCTTTGCCATCTGTGATAACCTGAAATATAATGAAAGCAACCTAATTAAGTCAGACTCGTGATATATCAAACATTTAATATTGGAAAGAACACTGAGGATAGTAGCTGCCTTCTTGGAAGGACAGCCAGCCTCCTCTCCAATTCATGATACAACTGTTGCTGTAACAAGGATTGTTCATCTGGGGAGGGAGCAGGACAGAAAGCAAGTGCTGTCCTTTGATGCATTTCAGCAGATAGTAAGTAGCCAGGTCCATATTGATGGGATAGATCTGCACAAACCACAATCAACCAGCACTAGAGGAGCAATGCATTAGCAATATCCTGTAGGGAACAACTCTGGAACTGCCTTCTTCCCCTTACACACTGAAGAATAACTTCCCAGGTTATGACTCTACCTTTCTAGTGAACTAAACTACTTTGAAAGCCTTTCCTACATATTGCTTAACCCATACGGTGCTTCAGAAGGCATGTAACACAGCAAACAAAACTTCTACTCACAAACTGATCTGGCAGAAGGGTTTGGGTGGGGCTTTTTTAATTAGTCCCTTCGGTAAGCAATTTACTGGCAGAAGTACAGTATTTGATTACTCTGTACAGTCTGTGGTCAGAGCAACTCTCATCCAGCACTAGCTCTGAGATCAGGTTTTTGTGTTCTCCCATTTTGCGCTATGCAGTACTCTGCTTCTATCAAGGCACCAAAAAAAAAAAAAAAAAAAAAAAAAAGTTCTCTGAAGCAAAATAATTGAGTACTCCTTGTGGTCTGTGCAGCTACAGCTGCTAGCAAACAGGGAAAGCACAGCTTATCATCTCTGGAAGGTGCCATTTGAACCACTCTGCTTTGAACTACAGTAGCTCCCCACAGCCTGGCACTGCTCAGTTTACCTCTAACTAAAAGCTGATTGCTGATTTTAATCAAAAATTGACTGTAAAGCTTGCACAGTTTGAAGGTGTGAGCTGTCAAGGTAGCTAAGCTTCCTCCTACAGAACTAGTTTATGCAGCATGTTTCCAATACCATAATTTCAGTAGCTCCCCAACAATTTCTGACCAAGAAAAAAGGAAAACCTGAAAGCTTTCTGTTTCTACTTGTACATTTGTGTTTGGCATATGCTGTGCCTCAAAAGGAAGGTCTCCATCACTCCTAGGCCCTGACCAGAGCAACCCCATTACAAACTTTTATTTGCTGGTATAACTAAAATCTCAGTAGGGAGCGTCATGGTTTAAACCTGGCTGGACACCAGGTGCCCCCCCAAGCCGCTCTGTCACTCCGTTCCTTAGCGGGGCAGAGGGAGAAAATGCAAGAAAAGGCTCGTGGGTCGAGATCACTCAGCAACTGCTGTCACGGGCAAAACAGACTCGACCTGGGG
>KL277004.1:21096-33056 GCA_000699545.1 Podiceps cristatus | reverse complement strand
AAAAATTAAAGTTATAAATACTTTCTATAAATTAAAGGATATTTTATTTTCCTATATACACAGAAATAAAAAAATATTTCCCCAAACCCACAGTATACCGTTTGGAGACATTTTTCTTTTGAGAGTTCTATACGGTAGAAGTCTGTCTTAAAACAAAAAGTCATTAAAATGTTTATTTAAATATTTAAGAAAGCAGATACTGGTAGAAAATATCTGGCAACAGAAGTAGGATGAAAAGCAAGATGAAACGAAGTAAACTAAAACAACTTTAAGATGCCCCCAAAACAGCAGAAGCAGAATTATAAAACCACATAAGAGCAATCAGGACAGTTAGGATTTGTTCTAAAGACTGAGCATTTCAAACCATTTATTTACTCCCCTCCCACTGTCCCAGCACACTTACATTTCTATGCCCACTACTAGCAGAATCATGAAGTGGTGTATCATCATCCAAGCCCTGTGTGTTCACATCGGCTCCAGCTGCTATCAGGACTTTAGCAACATCATAGTAACCAACATTACAAGCTTCATGCAGTGGTGTCCAACCTATAGTGAAGAGTGCTAAGTGTAAGTTTGAAAGGTCAAAGATATAAGTTTGTTTTTTCCTCCTGTGCTATAGATTTCTATTGTGTTGAAACATTTCAAAATACACTCACACACAGTAGCTGGCAGGAAGGTAATGCCCTCCATCTGATGAACCTCATGCTAACAAATCCCAAATTTTACTGTGATTAAATTGAACACAGAAATCACTAATCAAATAGTGAAAGACAAAATCTGGCACAAAATCCCCAGTCTAAACATGTTAGAAATTCTTTGACTAGTGAGCATTTGAACACAGTGTTAGGTATATATAAATTACATTACTTTGTATGGGAGCAGTTTGAAACCCACACTATTGGAAAGAGTACGTATGGCAAACTGTCATAACCAGTGCTCCTTTAGAGCCACTGAATACGTACCAGGAGTCACTAATTCAGCAGCTATTAGTCTAGATAGCAAGTTATTAATAGATACTGGCAGAGAAATTATGCCTGGTATTTCCTAGAATATTAGTCATTTTTAGCAATTTTGATTTCCACATTGATATTCTGAAGCTCAATGCTCATTTTTCGTAGCAGGGCCTCAACTGAAGACGATGATCAACTCATGCACACTATTCCTTACCTCAATTTCCTCTCCCCAACTTGATGCCTTCTACTTCTTAGCTGCCCTGAACTTCTAGCCTGCTGTTGGTGCCTTCTCAAAGCTGAGTTCTGTGAAGGCATCCAGCTTTTGTTTCTAGCATAGCTAGTGCAAGTCTGGAAGGGTTTATTCACTTGAACTCTGCATCTAACCAGTAACAGTCTTGTACATCCATGAAGACGAGGTACAAGAAGAAACCCCTGACATAGCTAATCCTCAGTAAGGTAATTTCTCATTCTTCATCTCTCACTCAACTTCTCACCTGCCACTTGCTTAAAAAAAAAAAAAACAAACAAAAAAGCTAAAAAAAAAAAAAAGCTTCTACCTTAGTCTGTGGCAAAACACTTCTTCCTGATCTTCGTATACTAAATTTCCTCTCCAATCATCACTTGGGTCACTCAGTTCCAGCACTTCCTGGCCACCACCTCCTTCCTTCCATTTTCTTGTCATTTGCCTTTCTCCTACTCACCCATGATGATGACACTCTTCTGCTCTCAGCCCTCTGATGCTCGTTGTCTTCCCTCTTTTTAATTCCCTCTGTAATTCATTCTTCTCCATGTTTTACTGCTTTGCCTTTATATTATATCACAATGTCCAGCCTGCCAACTCTAGTCCTGGCTTGCTCTCAATGTCTGTTTCCTTTACTCTTGTTCTCACACAGCAGTATCATTCTGGCAGATATCCCATGAGCAGGGTTACTTCCTCCATTACCAATTCATTTTCTGCTCCTTTAGTTCTGCCAAATTCTTAGCTAAAAACCCCCTAATTCTCTAAACTTCACTGCATCTTAAATGTTTACTTTCCTCCACCCATGACTCACTGCTCAAATCTTCTCCCTCTTCTTGACTTTTTCCCTGCACAGGATCTTGAAGCTCAGCCACCTCTGCGTCTCACTTTGGATTACCAATGGAAAAGTATCTCACTTGATCCCAAACACCTCCCCCAGAGTTCTGAGTAGTGTCTTTAATGACTTGCTCCCAACTGATTCTCAGAATCAAATCTCAACCATTCTCCTCATCCTTTCATTGGCCTTTAAAATTAGTTAACTATCTATACTGGGTCAGGCTGGGATGAAGTTATGAAGTTAACTTCCTTCATAGCAGCCCATGCAGTGCTGTGCATTGCATCTGGGGCTAAACCAGTGTTCTAGCACGTGTGTTTTGGCTACTGCTGAACAGTGCTTACACAGTGTCCGGGCTTTCTCTCTCTCTCTCCACCTGCACAAGAGGCTGGGATGGGACACAGCCAGGACACCTGACCCAAACTGACCAAAAGGATATTCCATACCATATGATGTCATGGTCAGCAACAAAAGCTCAAGGAAAGGAGAAGGAAGGAGGAATGTTCATAGTTACGGCATCTGTATTCCCAATCAACTGTTACACCTCCTGAGGCCCTGTTTCCCAAGAAGTGGCTGGACATTTGCCTGTTGATGGGAAAGAGAGAATGAATCCCTCTTTTTCATTTGCTTGCGTGTGCAGCTTTTGCATTTCTTATGAACCAGTCTTTAACTCAACCCATGAGGACTTTTTTTCCATCTTATTTTCTCCCCCTACCCTGTTGAGGGAGAGTGATAGAACAGCTGGGTGGGCATCTGGCAGCTGGCCAAGGTTAACCCACCACAACATCTCCTCTTGAAGTGTTTCTGTTCTCCCTGTGACTTCTATAGGTCTATCTTCCCCGGAACACCCCCCTCCTTTTCTAAAATTGCTCTTTCAACAAGTTCTTCCCATCTCCCCTCCCAACTTCTCTGAAGATCCCACTAGGTTCTACTTCTGCTTCCTTTCTCTTCTTCCTCTACAAATCAGTCCTGGGCAGCCTCATCTTCAAACGCAAATCCAGCTGCCCTCTGTACACCCAGAAATCACTGATCTGTTTATTATCTAATATCAAGATGTTAATCCATCTCATTAATATCTTCTCTTGATGTCAAGTTTGAGCTCACAACTAATTGTGCCATGTAGTTCTTAATTTCTCTCACTGGGGCCTGCTACCTCAGCTCATCTCCCTATTCCAGTTGAGAGTATAATTCTCCTTATAACCATTCAGACTCATAAAACAATCATCTTGAGCAGGCTTCACTCACTGTAAGTTTAGTCAAAACTCTCATTCAGACCTTCATTATGTTTTTGCTTCTATTACACAATGACTCTAAATACTTGACACTGCTAGTGCTGCCAGCTAATGATACCAACAAGTATTCTCAATATTCTGTTTCCTTGGGATACCAGTAGATCCCCACAAATTTTGTCACCTTTTCCTCCGCATTACCCTTCTTATTTGGAACACAGTCTTTTTAAAAAAAAACCAAAAGTAACACAGCTCTTTCTTATATTTATTTCTTCACTTTCCCATGATCCCCTTCTACCATGAATGCAAAAAAACACTGTTAAATGGCTGATGTTGAGAGTATTAGGAGCAGTTTGTCATACTGTTTATATAATGTGCACTTGATACTCGTCTTATTTCTTAGAGTTGTCCTTGCATTTAAGAGAGAAATGCCTACTGAATCCTATCTTTTTATAGATATCTCTTAGATCACCAGCCCCACAACCGCCTCTGTACCAACCCTTGCCCTCTGATTTAACCTTCCTTTCCATCTGTTCCATCTCTCCTCATTCCATCCACCCCCCTTCTATGCCCTAAATGTGTACTTGACACTCCAGCTCTTAAGTCTTATGCCCTTTTACACTGGATGAGGAAAAAACAGCAGATACTTTGGCTTTTCTCAGTATGAAAATGCATTTAATTTGGTGCCTGGCCAATCAACAGCTGGCAGTTATCAAACTCAAAACTGCAGGTTCTGTCTTCCATGGAAGCATTACTTTGGGGATGTTATATTTACTCTGCTGGAGATTTTTTACTAAACATGTAGAAACTTAACTACCGTGAGAGTACCAAAAGTGAAAAAGGCAAAAGTTTGCCAGTAAGTTCTAAAAAATTAATTAGGAGGGCTTGCAGCAGGCAGCCAGCAGGCTGGCAGCACACGTCTTCTTACAGAAACATCACTAAATGGATACTAAGAAAAGTAAATAGAGATACCAAATAAAGGACACTAAAAATAAGGTAGAAGTTACAACTTACCTTAAAGTTTATCAGTGCTGAAATCACAGCAGGTACTCACATACCAAAACTAGTATTAAACTAGTAGGACTAGATAAGAAGTGCAACCTATACCACACCCATCTGCTTTGGTGCATATTAACTGTCACAATAAGAAGACAATGTACATTACAGTGCCACCACCTTCACTCTTACTAAATTTTGCATGCCCTCACATAGCCATCAATCCCATCATCAGTACTGACTTTGCCTAGCGTAAATCTACGAAGTTCAGCAAGCGTGCACACACATTGTTATGTGTGCAAAGGCCCAGGCCGCAACTGAAACCTCCAGGCATTATTATACCACTCTAATAATATACTGTGTACTACATTGTCCCAGTACTACCACTGCCATCAGAAATAAAATGACTATTTCAAAATTTCCAATCAATTTTAAGTTACATCTTTCCATTTATATATAGCATGAACTGAAATTAAACCTCTGACAACTTCAGCAGTAACATTTCGTTCATACAGTTAAGAGATCATGTATTGACTTACCTGCAAAATCTTTTACATTCACATTTGCACCTAAACTGATTAGCTCCTTAACCTGCTTAACATCCCCTCGAATTGCTGCCATATGCAGAGGAGTTTCCCCCCGTTCATTTCTCTTGTTAACTTTGTCTTTCTGTCTTGAAGAGGAGCTTGAAGTTTTCTTTTGTGCTGGTGTTGTTTGTAAGGGGTGATTTAAGGAGGAATCTACAAAACAAGTTTTTAAATAGTCACTAAGTTATTTAACACGATTTTTACTTCAGCTCATTTTAATGATTGTATTCAAAGACTACAATTATCAGTGAATAATTATATTTAAATAAAGGATGTATTTGACACTTCACAGATATCAACAATCTCTATTTGCAATGTGAAAAAGCATGTTTTGCAAAGTCTCACTATTTTTAAAGCAGGTTTCAAGGACAGATAAAGTCTATCCAAAATAGAAGGTTCACATACTCTGGCATAAATTCTGCTGAAACAAGACGAATCTGCATGGTGATGCTTTGTATCTAGCCCGCTTCCCCTTCCTCCAGCACACTTCTGCTCTATTTTTACGTAGTGGGATGCCACTTTAAGGAATTACTGGTTGTTCATTGTACTCCCTCCACTCTCTCAGTTGTGTCACCACAAACGTTTTCAGGTGGACTGGACAGTAAACTACTATTACTAAAGTTTCTCAAAATTTTTGCAAAAAATAAGGGAAGCCACAAAGCCAGACTTACACAAAAGAAGAGACTGTAATAAGACAGCCTGTATTGTATTTTTCTGGTAGCCTATGGTTACAGGGAGTCAAAAAAGTGCTTTATGTCTATAAATACATACTGAAAACACTGATTTCTAGCTAAAATATTTCCCTTCAAAGATTATTCTATTAAAGAATGCCTATTAATTAAAAGTGAAATCCCTAACCAAAGCAGCCTGGTTCTATTTCAATAACAGTTTAAATAAAAGTATGCAATACTTCAGGCAGTGTTTCTAGTGGTTTGATGGAAAGAAGAGCCTGGAAGTCCCAAATTCTCCTGCAAATTTCATGTTCTAGCTCCCTGTTGTGAATTGTATCAGTCTGGTAGTTTTCATCTTCATGATTCCTTGAGTTTAATCTTTAAGCAACCGAGCACATATCCATGGGCCTGGGACTCAAAGGTTTTCATATATGGGGTAGACTTCCTCAGCTCGAGACACTAAAGAATATCCCCTTCCCCCCCCCTCACAAAGTATTCCAGAATCTGAGGAGCTTTTTAAAAGACGCCTCCTCTTGCCATGAAATTGTCTTGCCTTTCGCTACATAGATTTTGTTTTAAACATAGCGGAATAATAAAAGGTTAGGTAACTCGCACTAAATTCTTAAGGAAATAGTAATTTGCTTTTGAATGCCAAATTTGTAAAAACATCACTCAGGTAGAACATATACATACACAAAGATCTTTTTAACACAACTGGATCAAGAAAAGTTTGAAGTTCTGAATTGAAAACAAAGGTGTCTCCTCTCTCATGATCAAGTTTCCTTCTAAATGAAAATCCTGCTCCAAATGGAGACAATGAGACCGTAGATAAACTTTATAAAAACAGACAGCATTTCAATTTCTAATTACTGCATACAGAACTGTGTTTGACAGACAAAAATAATCAAAGGAATAAAAAAGATTTTCAGTTTTTACAGCTATCATGATGCAAAGCTTTGCACAAACACACAAGGTCAAGAATTTTCCATCAAATTACTTGTCAATGCACAATAGAGTTTTACCAGAATTATGAATAATTAAAAACCCCTTTCCATAAAAAGCAAGGATTGTTGAAAACCATCACAGTTCAGAATATTCTAACTGGAACCAAATTAAAAAGGTAGGAGGAAGAAAACTGTTAACTTTGTAAGATCACCTGGACTGTTGTCTCTTGCTGTCATCTGCATGAGAAGTGCCATCTGTTTGCGCTCGGACAGAGGATAACCAAAAAGGATGCTAACTGGTGTTGATTTCTTATTTCCAGCATCTTTCTTCATTTTCTTTTTCTCCGGACCTTCCTTCTCTGGAAATATTAACATTTAAAACCTCAAACTACTGTTTTATTAGAACATTTTTCTAGAAATAAAAATGTCCTTCTAAGGTATGTGAGCTGGTAATTGGGGGCAGGTGATAAAAAACAGAAATTGTATCTCTAATTTGATGCATTTGCATTAGCTTTGGTCACCTGTTCTAACCATATCATGATAATAAGCTACTGAGTTAAAGCACTTAAAGCTGTAAGGACGATTACTAAAAAAATTGTAAAAGACAGTAAACCTGTTTTACAGCAGGAAGGCTGTGTATGTCACAACTTTAATTTTCAGAGAATCAAATCAGGTGTTATAAAATTCTGTAAGATCAGCTAGTCAACTTTCAGCCTTGAATACAGATCTGAGACTGCTCTATTCTACTTCTGTCAAGACACCATGTTAAAAACTAGGAAAAAGACTTTTTAATACTGGTATTTGTTAGGTAACTGGATAAAAGGTTGTTTCTTTCAAACTCATCCTGTTCACCTTAGAGTAATTTCTTCTCCAAAATTCATTTCCTTCAAAAACATACAGTTACTTATATGTATAACTTCTTCCTTTTACCAATATTTTTGAAAGTTGTTTAATTTTTCATGTTCAGGTTTTAAGTCAGGAGCTAAAATTACATATCTGAACAAACACATCATTTCTAAAGCTATTCAGTACCTACAGATCTTCACAGATCTTCAGATTGGTTAAACATGCTCTGAAGTATGACAACTTTTTAATACCTAACACATTTCAAAACTAGAATTTTATTTGTGTACTTTGGAAACTTTGGTCTATGTCTTCCATCCTTTTCAAAAGTTCTTCCTTCATTTTTCTGTATAAAGGTCTTGTAAACCAAACATAGGCATTTAGGTAAAGCATGATAGAAAACAACCGATTTGGGATTAAGTGACTTTGACTAAATTACTTTTAATTGGAACAGTATTTAAAGATCTTAACATCAAACAAGTACAAACTCTCAATGCATCAAATTTCCTTTCGTACAACTATTTTCCACAGATCTCCCTACCTTTATTTTTTAACCGTATTTTCTAGAGACCTATTAATTTGCCTTTATGTGTAGTGAAGACCATTCATTTTCTGTAATTATCTTGTCTTTCCAGGCAACTGCTCTTTCTCTGTCTTAACCA
This sequence comes from Podiceps cristatus, assembly GCA_000699545.1. Classification (NCBI taxonomy): domain Eukaryota; kingdom Metazoa; phylum Chordata; class Aves; order Podicipediformes; family Podicipedidae; genus Podiceps; species Podiceps cristatus. Next base: position 25,098 of record KL277004.1, on the reverse strand, counting down.
GTTCTTATCAAATGCAACATTTTCTATCTTGTAAGTAGCTTATATTACTCACATGTTAGATCTATAATGTCTACCTTTTTCTTCAGAGCCTCTAAGATTACTATTTGAATATAAATACATTGGATGTAAAAGACAGCTCAATGAACCTTAGCCACAAATTAGGTCATTTGAAATTAAAATTTTTGAAAGAGTTTAAAAAAGTAAAAAAAAAAAATAAATCTAAACACCACTGTCAAGAAGAAATGGTCTGAAGAATATTCCAACAGACTCAACATCTCCAATCTCTGAGCAAATAATTCCCTTGGTTTCCTTCCCTAAAAGCCTAGGCTCAGTATTAAGCTTTTACAGAGATGCTGCTCACTCTACTGCACCTTCTTTTGGAACCCCCCTCCTGAGCACCTTCCTGACAGGCCTTTAACAGCTGGACAGGACTCTGCATCCCACAGTCACAGGTAATCCCAGTTCATCCTCAGGCTGGGCTACTGACCACAAAGGCAGGGACAGAATTCAGTAAGGATGCCTATTGCCTGCTTTTTCTCCTCTGTGGCTAGCTGATACACTGACTCCCATAAAGCAAGCAAGAACATGAAACGAAGCCGAGATCTAAACATTACAGTGGGGAATATGTAATAAATGAAAGGGGGGCAGAGGGAAAAGATGTTGGACTGATTAACCGGACTTGGCCATAGCAAAATGCTAGAATTTGACTGGGATTTGGTTGAGGCTTGGTCAGGGATTGTTACTATTAGTTAAATAAGCCTGGTTGCCACACTGATCTTTTTAGCTATTTGTGTAGTAAGTTATTTCACCTTATTCTTACTGTGACCGATTACCACCTCATGAGGCACCATCCATGCAGTTTTAGTTCATCTTAGTATTTTGGGCCATACTAAAAAAAATAGTGGAAATGCAATTAACCTAAGTCAAAGCAGGGGGCATGGATTTCATTTTTATTACTGTCCCCATGATTATATTGGTGCCTCAGTTTCCTTTTCTAAATGTCAACCTCAAACATTTGTACGATAAAAACTTCATTAAAAAATGTCATCTGCAAAAGCAGAAAATCTTGGAAGACACCACTGAGGCAAGCTTCACGGACTTTCTGCAGAGGAACAAAATTTAATAAAAATTACAAATTAGAAGCTTAAGACCCTTTGAGATTCCTAACCATGCCATTCCATGTTTCATTAAGCCCCAAAATGACTCTTTTTTTATCTTCTGATTTTCTCCACTTCTGCCTCAGGCCTTCTCTGTGGTACTCCCTTGTTTCATTCATTTCCTCTAAACTCATTCTCTGTCTTACTAGCCTTCTCTAAATCCCATCTTCTAGGCTTGATTACAAGCACAGGTCCTAGTAATGCAATGAATTTGTGCTGGTTTTTGCTGAGATAATTTCCTTCACAGTAGCTGGTATGGGGCTGTGTGTTGGATCTGTGCTGGAAGCAGTGTTGATAACGCAGGGATGTTTTCATCACTGCTGAGCAGGGCTTGCACACAGTCAAGGCCTTTGCTGCCTTGGGCGAGTAGGCCGGGGGTACAAAAGAAGTTGGGAGGGGGCACAGCTGGGACAGCTGACCCCCACTGACCAAAGGGATATTCCATACCATATGATGTCATGCTCAGTGTATCAAGCTGGGGAAGGAAGGAAAGTGGGGGACACACATTCAGAGTGATGGCATTTGTCTTCCCAAGTAACGGTTATGCATGATGGGGCCCTGCTTTCCTGGAGATGGCTGAACACCTGCCTGCCCATGGGGAGCAGTGAATGGATCCCTTGGTTTGCTTTGCTTGCACACGCGGCTTTTGCTTTATCTGTTAAACTGTCTTTATCTCAACCCATGAGTTTTCTCACTTTTACCCTTCTGATTCTCTCCCTCCTCCCACTGCGGGGGAGTGAGTGAGAGGCCATGTGGGGCTTAGTTGCTGGCTGGGGTTAAACCACGACACAAACACAGGAAGGCAGGTAAGTAGCGTATATTTTGAATTCCACAGTGACTAAATAAGAAATATATGATTTTACAGCCTAAACAATTATGAGCAAGATTATTTTAAGAATGAAAAGCTACAGACCTATGCACATATTAAAAAAACTCCTGCAAATTTATCCATCATATTTAAAAAGGAAACAAGATCCCTTTTACAGAAGCAATTGATGAGATTTTTCTAAACTGTATGCATCTCGTACTCCTGAATATCTAAAAATTCATTCAATATCCAAATCAACACTACTGCCCTGTTGGTAGAACGTCTGCATAGGAAAATTTAACAAAACCTATAATGAAATTGCACTTTCAATTTTTCACTGCAAATATGCTGTTCTCTCTCCAAGGATAATGTATAGCATACTGTTCATTGACTAATTTAGTATTTCCATCAAAATAACACTTCTCAGTTTGTCTGGCATGATTTGCTGTTTCTTAGCTTATGCTATTTAACGCTTATGTGTCTTTTCTTGAAAAAAACATTCATTTTCATTCTAAATTATTCCTTACAATTTTATAGCCATACTCAGCTTGAGAAAATAATACATCAAAACAAGTGAACTAAATATTTTGATGATCTAGCTTTTACTTTTTTGCTATACAGTGTACTTTTCCAGGTATTTTTACCTGTTGGGGTTTTTTTGGTTGGTTGTATTTTTTTTTTCCAAATCATTTTGTTAGAAAAGCCTATGAAGCAAATGAGTGCCATTTGCTCACATTTCAAGTTTAGTGTTGTTAAACAACAGGAAGATCCTCCCCTACATATTCCAATACATTTCAGTGGTGGGGCAAATTATTCTTCTATTACAGTTTATTAATATAGCGTTTGCAAAACTTCTCTAGAGCTTTCCAATTAAAAGTACCAAATAAGAATACTTATTACTTAAATATTGTACTGTAATTATGTCCTTACCACTCAAAAAAAGACACGTTATTAAAATTTTTGTGAGACTTCGTATGTGTCTGCAGTAAACCTAAACAGTTCCATACACAAAATTAATATGATCAGCAACATACCTTAAAAAAAAAAAAAAAAAAAAGTCTCAGGACTACAGCAGGTTCATCTGATAATCCATTTACTGGAGTATGTCCTGTAAGAGGCTATTGCTTCCCTTCCCCCTCAAGATCTCATGTATATACCTGGTTCTGAATGTACAAGTTAAAACAATGTAGGACAAAAAAAGGGGAAGTAGTAAGCAAAATCAAGTGAGTAGGGCATAGAAAAAAGAAATCTTTATACACACAAAAAAATTTAGATGGTCAAAACCTACCTTTTGGGAAAAAAAAATCCAAGGAAGACAACAATATAATTGTTGATAAAGAAGCTGCACAAATCCACAGAAAAATTCTTATAAATTATTGGGAATCCCCATTATACTTACTGCAGAATATACTATAAGATTTGTTTTCACTACTCCAGGAATATCATCATGCTGTACATTATGCTTTATTTAGCAGAAAACCAACTCAGAAGACCAACCAATTAAGGAACTTTAACTTTTTAGATATTCTTTATCTTGAAGTAACAGAAAATTTTTCATAGCTGTGTACTTGATGTTTACACAATTTGAACGGTAATAATTTCCCTAATAGAGAAATAATATCAGTTTAAGAAACTAAGGTTAGTAGAATTTCATGTATTAAATTTACTGTTAAAGTCAATTAGTTTTTTGAGGGTTTTTTGGTTTGTGGGTTTGGGGTGGTTTTGGGTTTTTTCCTAGATTTTGAGCATTTTCTTTTCAAAGTCTATGGAATACAAATATCTTTTTTACATTCACTTTATCACTTTTTGGAGTTTTTCAGCAGTTAGCAACAGAACATCAGAGAATTTCTTACTTGTTATTAAAAAAATAAAAATCAAAACTGTTAAGTGGCTTTATGTTCAATTATCTTTATTAAATAACCTTCATAATATGCAGCCAAATCTGTACAGCATTCCTTTTAAGATTTTTCTTTTGCAATGTAAACTTTCAACCTAACATTTAAAAAAATAATTTTAAAATAGCCAAGTTATGCAAAA
>KL277004.1:0-21053 GCA_000699545.1 Podiceps cristatus | reverse complement strand
CGTCATGAAGTTCACTCACAGTACTTAAACACACTGGCATGAGAAACATCAGAAGCACCGGTGATTATTTTAGGAGAATTTATGCATGACAGATTATGTCCCAAGGCAACCAATAAAGTATGAGTTGTGTTTTTTTGTGGAGTTTTTTGTTGGGATTTTTGTTGTTGTTGTTTGGGGTGGGGTTTTTTTTATTTTTTTTTAAATTTGGATAAATTCCGAATCCTAGTCAAGTAATTTCTAAATGGAAAATAAATTATTAAATAATATAACGTGGATTTCTCAAAACAAATCATGCCAAACTAACAGTATATTGCATTTGGTAAAATAACCATCTTAGTGGATAAAGGAAATAAAGCAACAAGACCAAATTCAAACTTCAGGGCTCATGACAATCTGGTTTCATGTAAAGCTCCTATCATAGTGCAAATTGTAAGGAATAACAGGATTAAGAAACAGGACCATAGAAGCTAAAATATGAACTGCTTGAAATAAATGCTTCTAAGGAAGTCATAAGACTCTGTGATATACAACAAAAGACTAAATATGCTTGTTACCAACAACTGTAGAAGACAGGTCAAGATGATCAATTCTGCAGATGACAAGAGAGGCAGAGTTACTGGGATCTGTGTAATTGTGGTAATCTGACTGAAGTGATTTTGAAGAGAAACACGTCATGATTGTCTACTACTTCCTATCCTCGGTGAAAGAGAAAGATTAGAATGTGATGAACAGACCTCACAAGTACTCTGTACACTGTAGAGATACCACAGTACTATTGGGATACCTAATTAATTGAGTTTATGGCATATTTATTTAACACACACACACCCCCCTTCATTTTCCTGCCTCCACCCAAACATGAGTTAAAGAAACTTGTAATAGTTGAACAATAAGTCCAGATGCCGAAGCAGTAACACAGTGTGTGAACAGGCCCTTTAACACCCCCACTAACCTGTGTAACTATGGGAAGCACAAATATAGAAATTATGTTACTATGATGTACACACAGAACAAAGAGGTCAGTTGTTTTGCATTTTGGGATGTCAAATAAATGCTAAAAGAAATATGACTGTGCCATGTTTGGACTACTTTAGAGACAGAAATTGAAGGGGTCAGAAAACAAAACTATAAACAGAAAATATGGATAATATAATTTCCAAAGATCAACAAATTAGTGCATTCAATTGTAACTCTTATTGTTCTTTCTGAATAATCAACTATGTAACAAGACTACAAAAAAAGCGCCTATGCTTATCTTCACAATGAAAAGTTTTTTCCAGTTATGTTTAATTATTACAAAAAATTCAAGTTTCTCTCTTCAGACTAATAAGGTGGAGAAAGCAAACAAACTTGTCCTTTGCAAAAGCAGCATCTGCCCAGTGTTCGCATTCCGACAACCACATCAGAGGTTATTTAAAAATAACCACATTAATTAAATAAATTACAAAATTTAAATAGTGCTATTTAAGTAGCCTAAATAAGTGATGGCTTTGAATTGGGAGACTTCAAATCAGAGAACTTATTAAAAAAAGATAAGAAAAATGCTTTCCTTTCACCATCAATTCTACCAGTCAAAGCTTCTGTGTAAAATTCTTCATAAGATTAACGTAAATAAGGGTTAAAGCTGTACTGCAAAATTTGCAGTATAAATAAATTTGACTGCATTATGTATATATCACACTAGCTTTTTGTGGTTGCTCTGATCAAAGAAAGGGGATGCGGTAACAGAGCCCTCAGTAAGACAGCCGTCCAAACCAGGACAGTACAACAGACACACCCCTGGACAACAAAAGAAAGCAAGAATAGGATGCTGTTGCTTAAAGACAGATATGCAGTGCCATCTCGGGTGCTGTCATTGTCCCACTGGCCTCTTCCAAAGGCCATAGGCCTCCTGTCACTCACAATATCTTGCAACCCTGTGCAGACTTCTCCACTACTGCAGGCATCTCAACTGGCATTGCATGACTACACTGAGGCAACTGGACTTGGTCCTAAACAGTATAAAATTATAAAGAAAGTAACTTAAAGGTTAAATATGAAAATAGTTAATACTAATTAAATAGTTGGATTATGAAGCACTGGAACAGGCTGCCCAGGGAAGTGGTGGAGCCACCATCCCTGGAGTGACCTAAAAGACATGCAGATGTGGCACTTAGGGACATGGTTTAGTGGTGGCTTGGCAGTGACAGTATCAATACAATTCCGGTATCAATACAGGCTGGGGGAGGGAAGGATTGAGAGCAGCCCTGCCGAGAGGGACTTGGGGGTACTGATGGACGAAAAGCTGGACATGAACCAGCAATGTGCGCTGGCAGCCCAGAAGGCCAACCGTGCCCTGGGCTGCATCAAGAGCAGCGTGGCCAGCACGTCGAGGGAGGGGATTTTTGCCCCTGTACTCTGCTCTGGTGAGACTCCACCTGGGGTGTTGCATCCAGCTCTGGAGCTCTCAGCACAAGAAGGACATGGAGCTGTTGGAGCGGGTCCAGAGGAGGCTACAAGAATGATCTGAGGGCTGGAGCAGCTCTGCTGTGAGGACAGGCTGAGAGAGTTGGGCTTGTTCAGCCTGGAGAAGAGAAGGCTGCGGGGAGACCTGATTGCGGCCTTCCAGTACTTAAAGGGGGCCTATAGGAAAGAGGGGGAGAATCTTTTCAGTAGGGACAGTGGTGACAGGACAAGGGATAATGGTTTTAAACTGAAACAGGGTAGGTTTAGGTTGGATATAAGGAGGAAATTCTTTACGATGAGGGTGGTAAAATACTGGAACGGGTTGCCCAGAGAGGTAGTGGAGGCTCCATCCCTGGAAACATTCAAGCCCAGGTTGGACGGGGCTCTGAGCAACCTGATCTGGGTAATGGTGTCCCTGCTCACTGCAGGGGGGTTGGACTAGATGGGCTCTGGGGGTCCCTTCCAACCCAAAACATTCTATGATAGGTTAAGGTTGGACTTGATCATCTTAAAGGTCTCTTCCAACCTAAACGATCCCATGATTCTAAGATAAGTAGCTCAACACAGCTAGCAGAAATAACTACCTTTGCCTCACCTTACTGGGACCCATAAAACAAACTGGGCAGAGATTAAAAAGTCTAAAGTTTTCTATGAATGTTTTCAGAAGACCAACAGTTTGAACTAGATGCTGGATCTTCTCATCCTTTCCTATTTTTTAATCTCTTCCTGTCTTATATCCATTCATTAAGTGGACTTACGGAGAATACAGACTTTGACAAAACAGTAATATGATCACACACACGCACACAATCTCTTTTTCCAGAGAAGACGGTTTTAAACACCATTTGGGAGATAAATGGATTCTCTCTCCTTAGGGCAAGATACAACTCATTCACAATGCAGAATATTATTCTATCTTCTCTTATTCCTTAGTGCCACAGATAAACTCAGTGTCTATTGTACAAGTGTCCTAGGCAGACAAAATGGACAACTGGATTATTTGCAACTTCAGCTCTACAAGTTTGAAAATGATAATTGAAATACTTCACATTTATAAACAGCAAACTGCCCTTCAGCATTACTGAAGCTCCCGTATTCCTTCATTCTCCAACACTCAAGAATGGTTTGTACAGTTTTTAAAGGGGGCTCCCATGTATAGGAGTTACTCTTAATCCTTCTGCAGCATTTGGCTTTCAAGTCCTCCTAACAGAAGGAACAAGTCACCATGTTACAAAGGAATATAAAAAACCTGCATTTATTCATTGGTCTGTGCTCGGTCACAGGCCTTCAGAAATGTTTCATGTGTTACAGAGAGAAAGACACTGTAGAGGTCTTAAGGGTCTTTTCCAAATTGAGTAATTCTATTCTATTCTAATTCATTGCAGCAGCTTCTTAGGCAAAAACACTGATTTAAATCTAAATTTAGATAAACAGGAGGACTAGAATTGTTTTACGCTCTTACGGAACACTACAAATGCTGTTTGATTTCAGTCTTGACAAAATTAACTGGTGTAAAATTTACTTTACATATAGCTTTCTAGAAATCAAATTAAAAAAAAAAAATATTTCCCCAATGAAGTTAACATTTGGTTTGGCTGTCCATGTTCATTATCACTTACAGTTTCTAGACAATGCCTGAACCAAAAAAAACCTTACCGCATGGAGGAGGAAGAGGTGGAATTGCAGGGAGCAATTGTTACAAAAAGAAAGCAAAAAAAAGACAAAATCCAAGTTCATGAATGAATACTCTGGAGATAGAACTGTGACAGTTCTAACAGACAGGTATTCCCATTCTTTGATTTATCTGCCTAAACAGGACAAAACTTAATTATCATGAGGTTTCTACAATCAACTAGTAACTCTATCATGTACCTTGGTGATAAAGCATTTATTAAATTAAACCATTAATTAATTTAAATTTTTTATCCTTGAGCTACTTCTTATGGCATTTCTTGATTTTTGTTAATGCAGACACATTTTTAGAAGACCCTAAATCTTTTAAATCAAACTCAATGGTCTTAACTGTTACAGGGAAACTACTTAAAAAAGCAGTAAGAACGTTTTGCTATTCTGAACTCTGAAAAACACATCTCAGAAGGCTATTAAAAATAAACCTACAGGGAAAGGATAAAATATGTCCTGGAACTGTAGTAGACAGTGGAAAGAATGGAGTAGTACCGCACAGTTTTTCAGAATCTTTCTAATTACGAATTGTATACACAACCTTTTACTATCTTCCCTAGAATACCACTACAGATTTACATCAAGTACCAGAAGAAAACTGAGATTTTGTTGTTGTTTTAAAACACTAGCATTACTAGCTGACAAGAAGTTTTTCATCACCTTGTATTTTTCCTCTGCCTCTGGTTACTCTCTCATAGCCAAAAGCTTACTTTCTTCCTTCTCAAATAACACTTGCCATTCCCTCTATATAGTTAGCCAAGAGACACTTCTGTCAGAGGTAACAGGTTAGTCCAGCAAGCCTTTTCAATGTCTAATGCCAAGTATGTGTCAGAATCACCACTGCATTTCACAGTCACTGATGTCAGTGCCAAACCTTGCATGAACGTAAGTGGCTAATTCCCACTGGTCTAATCTAATTGGTTAGGTAGAGAATCCCAGTAATACTCCTGCCTTTAAAGTTTCTGGAAAGCTTACGTACCAAGTTCCTCAAGTTGCTCTCACCTCCTTACCTCAACAGGAATGAAACAGACAACGAGCTATGACTTTTGCTACATGGTAGTTAAATTATATTAAGTATTTCTTGCCCCTGATTGGACTTTTTATTTCATCTCCTTGCTACAACTTATAACAACAATATTTTGTAGTGTGTACATTGTCTAAGTGTCTAGAGTAATCCATCTTGTTTGTGGCAACTGTGACAATAGATGCTATAGCGAGAGAAACACACACACACACAAGTTACCTTAACAAAATGCTGTGACAATGAATGATTTAAAGTAGATGGGAGTAGGGAGAGATGACAAAAGATTTTCAACAGAGAAAACATTAGATAAAGTGCTAAACATTACTTCTAAATATATTTATTTGCATTACAAAATACAGTTAGGGCCCAATACTAAGCAATAAATTTAATAAAGCAGATGCTGGGAGGATAATTTATACATGGTCTTTTCAGAATCAAGTGGTATCATGAATAGTATAAGACTCTAGTATTCTGTAAAACCACTGAGAACAAAGATCTAAAGCCAAGTATATTGTTTTGTAATGTGACAATTTCAAATTTGCTTTTCATACCATATTCTCTTTACAGTAACAAAAATACATATGCAATATCCAGGAACCAATTCTTCTGCATTAAATCAATCCTGGACACAAATTAAACACATACTGACATATCTACTACTATCTTGCATTTAAATCTAAGCATATTAAGAGAATTACGAACACTGTATAAGAAACAGCCTTTGAGAAATTTGGGGAACGTGCCTTCCAGAGTGCACAGATACTGTTTTGCTACCAACAGAACTATTACTGAACTATGACATAGATAACTAATTACCTACACTTGGAGAAAAACGGTACTCTTGGAATACATCCAGATCCCTCCATCTTGATTTGAAAAGAGCCATGTTAATACTGTTCGTATTTTGAAGTCTTGAAATCAGCTCTAATACAATATGCTTAAGCTAGGAAGCACTACCAGCCTGTGCAGAAAAGGTATCCTGAACAGATCACAGGATCTTAGACTGAAAGAAAAGTTCACTCTCCATGGCTAGTAAGTTCCATAACCTTAGCAAGTTCTTTTATATGGAGGGTAGCACATCTACCAGTCTTTCCCCCTGTCCCTCCCCAAAAAAGGCTACAAAAGGCTAACAGCTGTGTCTCAAATCAAAGCACATATATATCTTTTCATCAGGTTACTTGTTTAAGCAAATGGACCTCTAGAGATGACAATGAAAAGAAAGATTTATTACTAAAATAGAAGCAAAAGAATGAGGTTAGGAAACAACTCGAAAACGTAGATAACTATGCTGGCATGCTAGCTCTTGGTAATGATAGGGTGAAAGCCTGTCAGACTGAGATGCAGCAATCAGAAGCAAGCAAGCAACTTTTATACTTAGTATCCTTTTTTAATAGGGAAAAAAAAAATCAATAAAAAAGCCATAATATACAATTACTTAAAATAGGATGTATTTTACCAACAAATAATTAGTTAAGGAAATAAAAAGGTTCTACCTGTGTCTGAATTGCGATCTTCATTTCTGGATGGACTAATAGTAAAAGGAAGTTTACGTTTCATGGAAGACTTTTCTTTCATCTCCTTCCCCACATCACTCCTATCCACTTTTGGAGTTTTGCTGTAGGATGCAATCTTGTCCTTGCTCTAATATAAATAAAAAGTATACTAAGTAATTTTTGCATAAAGCAGAATAGCCTTATAAAGTATACAGACTGAAAAGACTGCTATGCAAGAATGTATGTGCATGTGTGTAAGTATGTGTATTACATAGTTTATTAAAAAACTTTTAAATTGACCTTATTAAAATCAATGGCATTTCTTTATTTTTTAAAATTAGTATCTTGTGTGTTATTTCTACTTCCAGATACATCACTGTAGAACTGCTGTTCACTATTAGAACCTCGATTAATAAGCAAAGGAACAACCCAAGCTGGACAAGATTTTGCTAAGTCTTAATGACCATCCCAATTTCCTTCCCTGACCATAACATAATAATCATGTTAAAAGCACATTAAAAGCCGACACTGCAATTCAGACTGTGAATACTAACACAGTTAACAACAAAAAAACCCTCCAACAACCATCCCCTGCCTCCACCCCCACCCCATAATCCATCCATACAGAGTTTCCTTTCTATTTCAACAAGAATGATAGTATAGTGTTTCATTTTCTAAAGAAAAATTTACTAAGAACTTAGAAAATCTATAAAGAAACTTTATTGTTTTTTTAACTGGTAACAAATTTAGAAAAAATAGGTACAAGCTATCTGAATGTTTAGTTGCAGACATCTGGGATTTTTGGCTTATAAACATATTTCAAGATAAACAGAGAAAAACTTGGATAGACAAAATAATAATTTATGTTTGATTACTTTGATAATATAGGAGGTCAAAGTATGTAAAAGCACGTTAGCAAGAAGACTGCTTGAGAGAACCCTCTGCAAACCCCAACATTTTGGCCTACCAATCAAGATGCAATGCAGAGATATAACATTCTCTGTTCGTTACATGCTGCAAAACCACACTCTCCAGCTATGTCAGCTATCAAAACTCCACAGCTTTATATCGTTCTTAACAGATGATCAGATGAAACCACTAACAGATTTACTTTCTAAAGGTAGAAGAGGCACATACACTTACTTGCCAATTAGTGAACAACAAAAGGCTGCTCCTTTTTACTTCTGAAGCAAGAAGTTAAAAGATTTATTCTGATTAGATGAAAACTAGAAAATAACTCCAAGTAAAGGTACTATTCTCAAGAGCACCTTTCCTTTATTTAAAAACAAACAGGTAAAAAGAGTAGTTTGATTATATCATCTGACACTCTGAGTTTAAACTGTTGCCAAAAGGGTAGGCAGAAGCAATTAGAAAAAAAACCCTGCAAATTCTACAATCTTCAGACAACAGAAGTCTGTACCAGGAAAATCACAAAGAGAGGATCAGTCTATGTTGGAGTTCTCAAAGTAAAAGGCTGATGCCCCCAGAGAAAACCTGTCTTCACTCTGAGACTGTAAACCTCAGAAAACCAAACCCCCAAAACCCCAAACCAAAATGCAGAATAACCCCCCCACACCAAAACAAACCCTTCTCCAAAAAAAGAAAGGAAACAATAAATGCCATCCCCCACCCCACACACACCTTTTTCTTACATGCTAGAACAAGAAAATCTAAATTCCCTTAAGACTCCCCTAAACCCTTGAGGGATAAAGTGTCTGTGCTATTACTTCTGAAAGAAGCTAATGAAACAAAACTGATCATTTGTAAATGCATCTATAAGTTGACAAAAGCAGACCTGTACTCCATTAAGCCCATCCTGATCTCTTCCACTACATATACGAGTTTCCCCACTTCAGCCCAATCTCACCAAGAGCTCTCCCATCCCTTGTTCCAAACAATCCAATTATTTCTCATATGTACACATGTAAATTTCCAACAATATGCTAACGTGGTATTAAAATTTTATTGCTTTCTCTAGAATATTACCATGTATGCATACTATGCAATCGAAAAGATCAACTAAAAATAATTTAAAATTTGTAGGCAGGAAATATTGGTTTCAACTGGTTCTTTAGGAAAAAAAGGCAAACTTTTTATGGTTGGTAATCCTTTAAAAGAATCACTTTTTTTCGTATTAATCAGTAAAACATACTGGCAGGTACTCACAAAGAGACACAAGCTGCTTAAATAATATGATAGCTTTATGTTTATTCTTAAGTTGTATACATGCATTACGTTAAATACTATGACTGATGCACTGCTTTTTTGATAGTAACTGGATATTAATTTTGTCATGAGAAAGTTCAAAATGCATACTTTCAGATAAATATACATTGAAAATGAAAGAACAGGCTATACACAGAATAGAGAGATACTGAAAAATGGGAGTATTTTGTTCCTTAGCTATTGTGGAAATAAATTAGCCACCACCAGTGGTGGACTTTCCAACCCAAAAGATGCAATGAATAGGGTGTTTGAGAAGTCTCTACAAAATTAATGCTATTTAGTATTTTCAGTGACAATGCTGAAATAGAGATGCAATTACATATGCAAACACCATCACAACCAGGAGAGAGGGAGGAGCAAAGAGCACTGGCAAAGGGAAAATAAAATGACCAGCAAATTTGAAAGACGCTCTAAATACAAAACCAACCAGGAAAAGCCAGGATGAAAAACAAGGTTCCAGAAACTGATAAACACAAGACCTCACATTAAAAGCCACAGAACTCTTAATAGCCTCTGGGATCCAACACCAAGTCAAGGAAGGCAAGAGGAGGCAGCAAGCCCTACAGGTTAGACCAGGCATTTCAATTTAAAGAGTGAGCCTTCACTGTTGCAACTACTTCTGGTCACTGCAACAGCATGGATATCTCTTTTTCAGGGTCCAAACAGAGGTGCAACATTCAGCATAAACTATGTATTAGTTTAATGTGATCCATGGAAGTAACCCAAATGAAGCTGATGTCTTTTGTAAAGCAACCTGTAACTTAGACTATCTGTGAACTTTCTGAAAAGGTTAATTAAAGTGAAAACTGCTAATCAAATAAAGCACCAAAGATACGACAATGTTCAGATACATAAACTACCACTGCAAAGAGAAAGCCATTACATGCTCTCCCCCATGCCCACTACAGTCAGAAAACATTTAATGGCTTTAGATGGCAACAGGAGACAAGCAAAGGTTATTTACCTGTCTACTAAGTATCTAACTCTATGCCAGTCAGTGTAATTAAGTATCAAGAATAAACTGCCCAAGGAGACTGGAATTTCCATCAGGCAAAGCTTTTAAGAAAAGGTCTGGCAAACATCTGTCAAGAGCAGAGTACAGCTTATTTTACTCTGGGGCAAATGGATGAACTGGATCTGCACGTCTCAACATTTAATGCATGCCTTACTGGAGGATGCAGTAACAAGGAAGAATTTTCTCTGTCAACAACACCATACTAGTGTGTTATGATGAGGAACACATTTTTAATCTGTTCAACAGAAACGGTCTCAGAAGGCTAACAGCAGTCTGGACAATCTCAATCTCTTGATATCCCATTCCAGCGCTATTGTCTGGTACCACTACAATCAATGACAATACACAAAAGGAGACAACATTGTACCATATAATCCAGCAGATGTACTAAACCCTGGGAGAACAAGCATTCTTTTTCTGCCTATCAAAGATAATTACATACTGAAGTGTGTTCTGCATGGCATTAAAATGGCTTTGGGCACTATTGTCGGAGTCTTCTAAGAAGAGAGTTAATTCCTACAAATCCCAAATGTGTTTCTCCATTGGACCACATCTCTATCATTTCTTTCCTGAGTTTTGGCCACGTAAGTTCTAAAGTATAAATTCAGAAAAATTAAGTTATGTTCTTACCTTTATAAAATATCTCATGCAAACACTAAATGATCTATCCACTGTACACACTTAAAATTTTTTAATTTACTTTATACTCCCAAAACGAGCAACTGAAATAAAAATACACATACCCTAAACCACATATGATATAAACTCAGCTTATTAACAGGAATGTTATTCCTAATGATTTTTCTTAAGCTCTCGGCAGATTTGAACACATTGTTGATTCACATATCTATTTACTGGTTGCTAGAACAGCATAATAAGCATTATCTTCCACTGGACAAATACGAAAGATTAAGTTTCCCAACAGCAGCAACTTTACTGCGTTCCTCAGCAAACAGCTAAGAGTGCACAACCAGTAAGAGCTAAACATTGTATCAACTATGAAAGGAAAAACAAATCCTGCAAGCATTTTTTCTTTTATCTTAAGATATCAACCCTTGGAATAGTCTTACACCATATACTTAGACCATTACAGTTCTTATTTTGAGAAGAAGAATGAGAAATTTTTTAGGAAGTGGTGTCCTATAACGTTACTGTTCTTTTGTAAAATGCACTGTTTAGTATGACCATTATTTCACATTAGATCTGTTGTAGGCAGAGGAGTTCTATGAACATATAGGGAACATCCATAATTAAACTACCTATCTTCTGTTCATTTACAGTCATAGAAATTAAGCTCCACAAGTATTCAAAGACATTTCTGCTTCAATGACAAAGTGGACACAGAAACAAGTAAGAGCAAGTTTACATCAGAAAAATGGAGAAGTAGTTCGACTGTACTATTCTACAGAAGAAAAAAAAAAGGCCAAAGCAACTTAAAAATATAGTTAGAATGCACTTTTTGTACTAAGGACCACTGCAATTATCTGGATGTTGAAGACCTCAGAGTCTTTTCATGATACTAAAAGACACAGGCATCTCTGATGGCACAGTGAATGGTCACTCATTGGTTGAGCAATACTGAGAAAAGCGTGTGCACAAGAGGTATTTTCCAGATTAATCAAGACACTTCCACATCAAAATGCCACTAAAGCAAAAAATTTACTTCAGTATCCTTTTTGCCTGCAGCATCAGTACTTCCTTACTTCGATTACATTAGGTTAACAAATCCAGAACTTCTTCATAAAATGTTCTAATGCTTCAAAGGCTGTTGTTTTTTAAATTAATGGTTGCAAATATTTACATATTGGGGAAAAAAAATACTTATTTGCATTACAGAAATTTCCACTACTTTCTAAAGACGTTTCATTTAAAATTATCACTGTTGATTTGGCCTGGTCAATCCTTACTTCAGACTTTTATGTTTATGTAATACAGACTTGCCTTCATGACTTTCTGTGTTCAAACTCAAATTTTACTCTGACCCTATTGCCTGTTGTATTTTGAATAATTTTTTAGGCTGAATCCAAACAATTACATTTTGGTAATATTTTGTCTATTTTTTTCTAATACAGGAGGAAAGATTGCAGATTATTCAAGGGCCAGCTAAACACTTCTGACAATAACTTGTCTATGGGATTGTTTGACTATTTAACATCTTAACCATGTATTCAGTTTTTCTCAAAACATGACAAAAGCAACCAAACTCTATTAATTATGCTAAAAATCTGAATACAGGAATATTAACTGCAACACTTAAATAATTCTACAATTTTTTAGGATCTCACATTTTCAATATTACATAGCAATTTGTATCATACAATCTCCAAACCAAACCCTACCTTATTCTAAACTCACATTATACATTGTGCCAAGGTAGACAGCGAACAAGACTGAACATAACAGTGCAAGCAGTTTATCAGCTTACTTTTTGCTATGAATGTAATTAGTCCACTATTGTGATTCCATATCTATATCCTTGGCCAAACTTCCATCTTCCACATGAATTTAATTTTCTAAGTAATCCTGCTTTCACTAGCATCCTAATTTCAAATACCAGGTAAAGAAGAATCTGGTATTTGTCCATATTTCTAATTCCTGAACTGGTGATCAGTCTCAACAACAAACGTTTCCTTGTTAGAGCAACCTACTAGAGCAACTAAGGACATACCTCCGCCCGAACCAGTATGACAATGAAAGTGTTTTATGCAACCATTAAAAATAGAATGTTAGTTTACGCCTTTCTAAATCCTTTCTGGTGAGTCTCCACCTGGAGTCCTGTGTCCAGCTCTGGGGCCTCAGCACAGGAAAGACATGAACCTGTTAGAGTGGGTCCAGAGGAGGCCACAAAAATGATTGAGGGCTGGAGCACCTCTGCTGTGAGGGCAGGCTGAGAGAGTTGGGCTTGTTCAGCCTGGAGAAGGCTCCAGAGAGAACTTACTGCAGTCTTTCAGAACTTAAAAGGAGCCTATAGACAGGCCTGCTGTGATAGGACAAAGGGTAATGGTTTTAAACTGAAAGAGAGGAGATCCATACTAGACATAGGGAAGAATTTTTTTACAGTGAGGGGGGTGAAACACTGGAACAGGTTGCCCAGAGAGGTGGTAGAAGCCCCATCCCTGGAAACATTCAAGGTCAGGCTGGACGGGGCTCTAGGCAACCTGGTCTAGTTGAAGATGTCCCTGCTCGTGGCAGGGTGGGTAGGACTAGATGGCCTTTAAAGAAGGTCCCTTCCAACCCAAACTATTCTATGAAATTAAATCAAGATTTGACACATTTCTGGGTGGTTAAATAAATGACACCCTCTTCTGTTCCCTGGAAAGAGTCATTCATATCTTCATATGAATTCATATCTTCTTCTTTAATGTTCTGGCAAAAGACCTACACATCTCCGTTTCAGAAGATTACCTACCTGTGTATGGAGTGTATGGAGGTGAAATGGCTCAGCTCAAGTAACTGCTACTGTTACTAGCAAGAGAGAACAGTTTATGGGGCTCTGAGGCAGATTACTGGAAAGGAAGGTGTCAAGACAACCAGGAAACACTGACCTAGGCACAAAGGTCACTGCTGAGGCAGTTCCTTTGGCAGTGGCTGCAGATTCAACAGCGACTCTGGAAACTAGCACCATTTTTCTACAATGGTAGCAAGCAACAGGCAGAGAAGGCAAGGGGGAGTCAGAGGTGAAGAATGGAGGAGGAAAAGGGGCCTCACAAGTAAAGTCTTTATTTTGATTTTTTTTTTTTTTTTTAAACTGAGATTGCAGAGCGATTTGTATGTAAAATGCAAAGCCTAAGAAAGACAAAAGTAATCTGCACTATAAAAATATGGTAATCTATTTTTATGCACCCAAACCTAAAAACAAATGCATTCCAAACATTTCAAGCCATACCTTAAGCAAAGAAACAGGGAAAAGGAAAACTTAAAAACTGACACATTCCAGCAAACCCACTATTTTTGCATTGATGACAGTGAACAAAAGATGAAAATTCATTTTAACCTGTTATTTTTTTTAAAAAAAATTTTATTATAAACACAAATAAAGCTTGAAAAAATTGACATAAGTCAGTTTTCCTAGCCTGAGCAGCTGTTGATTATGTCTTCAAGATTTGCCCGTGTCAAAAATCTGGTAATTTTTTGGATTGTGGATTTTTTGGATTTCTAAGGGGGCTCCCTTGTATAGGAGTTACTCTTAATCCTTCTGCAGCATTTGGTTTTCAAGTCCTCCTAACAGAGGGAACAAGTCCCTGTGTTACAAAGGAATATAAAAACCCTGCATTTATTCATTGGTCTGTGCTCAGTCACAGGCCTTCAGAAATATTTCATGTGTTTGTTACAGAGAGTAAGATACTGCAAAATTAAATAAAATATGAATCATTGTTCTTGTGAGTTTATAGACTTCATATGATGTAAGATATGGAAACAATGCACTAACTTACATCAAATAAACCAAATGCATCCAGCTTCCTTTCAAGTTAAACTGCAAGTTACAATAAAAGGCGTAAGTTCTGTTCCATAGTTTAATTTACAGTTAATGCCACATAAAAACTTATACTTTTTTTCTGCACTCAAGATACCAGAATACAGATTCATATTTATTTCTTCCCATTGCAGTAACAAAAATCATGACAGAACACATGCTCTTCATTTCACTGAAATTAAATGGACACAAATATAATTTTGTTACCTTTCTTGCAGTTGTTTTCTCCACCATGGTGCTATCACTGTCAGAATTTTCAACTTGAACTGTTTTTGTAGACCCAAATTTGGGCATTTTATAGCTGTTTAGCTAGCTGTATCTTGCATCAGTGGGTTCATTGTGTGTCTGAAAAACAAACAAACATTATATAAATATACACACTACAGTGTAATTTCAGGATGAAATGTTGCTACTGCAGATGGTAGCAGAGACTAAGAATGACACCTGACTTCAAGCACCCCTCTAATCTGCAGATCAAACCTTGGGGTGAAAATCCCAAAGGTCTAACACAGCTACTACTGGGGACAGTCTCATCAGAAAACCACCAAGTCAGTTGCTGAACTGCCTCATCTCTCTAACTTACCTCTTTGGCAGACTTAACACTTTTGGGTATTTGATGGCTCATTGGTTCAATATCTCATTTAATTTTATAGGTAATAAGACTGGGAAGATGCACAAGATCATTTCTAGCAGCTCTGTGAAGAAAAATGAAACTTTCTAGCTTGGGAAACTGAAACATTGTCTAATCAAAATATTATGGAAAGAAGGTCAAATCTTGGTGATGTGCTATCCTTTCTGTTGGAACATGAGATAGACGTCAGAAGAAAAATCTTCTAAAGCTTAGTCCTGGAACTAGAAACCTTCCACTGTCTAGCAAATTAATTATGTAAGCCATCACTTTATATGTATGTGGTGTGAAACACCACAGAGCTCTAAGAGCTCTGTGGTGTTTCATGTGCTCTAAGAGCTCTAAGAGCTCTGTGGTGTTTCATGTGCAGGGTACACAAAGGAAGTGTCATTACAGATTCACGTAAGGGAAGAGGCCTGACTTGCCTCTTCCACAGAACGAAGGCCGCTCTTGTAAGAGTGCCTGAGAGGAAAGGTCATGTGAAAAGTAAGACTGCATTTGACATCAATTTAAAGCTGGTGACATTTTATGGTCTTTTTGAATTCCATGTATTATGTTACAAATATTTATGTGATCACAGTCTTAATGAGTCTTGTAGTAATTTTATGTCTCAGCTAGATGTCGTTTCAGGTGTGATATTTCTACTGTTGCTTTATAGTTAAGATTTTTGATCATCACATAGCAAATTTGTTGCCGTTACAGGACCAGGGCCACTGCTTTGATTTGACAAAGGTAACTGACAACAGAGACTGGTGCTTTCCCTTTCTCGAAGCCATCTGACTGAGAAAACCGTTTTGCACACTGTACCTGACACAGAAAACTTTCTTATTCAAACAAATTTCTACCCACACCCCTCCACACACCTCACCCACCCATCCTCCACAAGGATACTTAGACTACAAGGATACCTAGAGACTACTCTGCTAAGATGAAAACCATCGTACACAAAAAAGTAACCTCTTTTTTATTCTTCCAGAACAGGAGGGGAAGGAAAGTTCAAAATACTCAATCCAAAAGTCAGAAAATTAGGAAATGCTGCACTAAGGTCTGCTCTTTTCCTCCCTTTCTGACACACCTGATTTAATTATTTTTTTAACATTAACCACAGGCTTGTGAAACCAGGAAGAGATTAATTAAACTCTCACATATAACCACCTAAATCTCATCTTCACTGTGATACAAGATATAATATTGAAATTCCTACTGTTCTACTGTTACCCAAGACAAAAGAAACATTAGTGTATTCCCTTCATTTATGCAGTATCAATAGGATTTATGCAGTCCTACTGATATGGAGAGTAACCACTCATTTTTAATGGACAAAGCATGATGTTATTTACCTTTTCTTTTTATTTGCTTTTTGTAACAGTTGCAGGAAAAAAAAAAAAAAAGGTTATCTATACAAAGGAGCATACTCTAGAATGAGTTTCCTGTAGTTTACAAAAACATTTCTTAATCCTAAAAGTAGTAACAAGTTAGTATCTTCACAGACAACTACTACTGTTCTGATTACACCATACACAGAGTACTACCATAGCAGCAAATATCTCTGTTTTCATGGGTTTAAAAAGAAAAAACATGTCATAAAACTGCTTCTGCTCAGTTACCCTCTCAAACTCTAAGTTTCACTTGCAACAATCCCCAGCAGACATTGTATATATCATCATTATTACAACTACTTTAAAACAGATCAACCTGTGAAAATTATCTTTATGATTTTAATCAAAATATTTCTCACTGTATATACTGCTTTCTTCTTTCCTTCTTTTTTCTCTGGTATGTGATTCCCTGAAACTACCTCCATTTCTGGTTTGCTTCTCTTCCTTTCCTGGTTCAGTATGCCATTTTATATACCCTTCTGGTCTGACAGTAAGGAGCCCAACTTCATGAGCTTAGTAAAACTTACTAGCTTAGGCTTGGCTCCATTCCTCTTTTATTTGCCACACCAGCAGGGGCTAAACCACATTAACTGTACAAGAGTTCCTCCTTCACAAAAGGCACAGCTTCTCTGCATGTCCTTTCAAGTCTTACTAAACAGAAATAGTTGATCTTAAAAAATGATAGACTAAACCAAATGCAAGCCACAGGTACCATATGGGGGCAAGAGGATGATAAAAACATTTTCAAAATAAATCTAAAAGGTCTTTTAAAATAATACAGTTAGCACAAATAATACACAAATGTAAGTAAATGAAAACAAAAAGCCTAAGATGTTTCCATTTTCTTCATCACACAATCAAAATCAAATGTGAATTCACTCAGTTCTTGACCCCAAGCCAACTATGTTTTGAAGAGAAAGCTGCTTTGGAAGTTCACTAAAACTGAGTATCACACCGTATTATTAAAGTAAAATCATCCTAACTATCACAATGGCAATGTGGTAGTATTTCCATTAAGCGTTTAACGTACCAGGTTGCTATTTCACCATCCCAGTGTAAAATACTTTTCAAACAGACATAAATGCTTCAAGTATTTCAGGAAAAAACAAACAAAAAACCCAAAAACCCTCCCAAACACAACTTTTCATAAAGGGTGGTATCATGAGACCACTACAGTCCAGAAATGTAAGCAAACTATTCAACCTATGATCACGTAGTGTTTATTACAATAAAATTCTGACCTGAACAAGCAATTTTATTAACATTTGCTTTCCGTTTGCCTGCAGTTCAGTGCTATTTAAACTCATGTTCTGAACACAGTCAAATATTTGCTTTCAAAGTGAAAATATAGAATATTAGCAGGTTCTTCCAGAGAAACCTAGATCTGTCTGCTTTGAGTTTCCTCCAGGGTTTCTTAATGCAATTACTGGTTTATCAGGCAGTCTTGACGGCATATTTCAAACCACCAAAACTCTAAATTAAAAGTTAAGGTCCTTACATTCAAATTATGCTCCTCTGTCACAACAAGCAGGGCTATCACTTTTCATCTGACAAACAGGCTCAACTGTGCTTTTTGCTCTAACAAACTGATCTATTTCATGCTTTTCAATAAAACATAGAATCTGCTTCCTACTAAAAGAAACTTCTCTGCAATGTAACAAAATCAGATAATTCTGATTTTATGTTTGGATGTTTTTCTGTTTGGACATCTTTCACGCACATTCATTACCAGTCATCAAGTCCTATTATTTGAAACAGTGTCAATTTTTTTTTCAATCATTTTTCACCTAAAGGGACTAAAAAACTATTTTCTCCTCAAAGTAACAAAGGTAAGCATTTTGACAGATCTACAGGCGGTAACATAAAATGCTAGGATTATTTAATAAAAAACCTCACCCCCCCAAACCCCCAAAACTAAACAAAAAAACCCCACCAACCACAGGAATTTCAGACGTAACTAGCTACAGAAAATTAGGCATATAATAAATCTCTAATACCAACAAGTTATTGTATAAATTTGCATAAGCTTACATCTAGCACTAATGAAAAGGCATGCTTTTTCCCTACGTAAAAAAACAGAGAATTCATGCAGTACTTCAACAGCGCTGCTGCCACTGTCGCTCAATCCCTTTTTTTGCTTTCTACCTGATCTCCTGAGAAACTGAGAGGCCTATGTGTTTGTGCTACATGCATATGTATGAGTCACCAATGACTTTCAAGCCTGTAGATGGATTTTCTTTAAAATTTGACAGAAGAGAAAAGTTTTCAAATATATTAAGCACTCACAAATTTCATGGAAAAAGGTGTCTGGTGGATAATCATCATCATCATCAGTCACTGTTTCAATATGAGCTTCGTGCCATATTGCATGTAAGAAAACTGCACATACCATGGCCTTTATGAACCGCTTTCCTTCTTTTCCCCTAGTCACAGGGGAAGTTTCAGTTGAGACATGCACGTTACCAAAGTCAATCAACCATAAAACACAAATTTCTAAGAAATTAAGCATCACTAGTTCTGGTACTCACAGAAATACTTGTTTCCTTTTTGCTTTAAAATGCATGCTTACCTTTTCCTTCTTGCACGTCTTCCCCATAACACATACAGCAAAAAGTTACATGACGCTTAGGGAAGGTTTTCTTTGGTAGCCCTGTTGTACAGTTGATCTTGAAGGCCAGCTGACTGCTACTACAGCAAGTCAATGGGGCACAAGACTAAACTTCTATGAGAACATTAGTAGCAGATGGGTTAATTTCCAGGGGTTAATGGGTTAATAATCCTCGAGCTCTAGAATGCATTTGCAATTAAACAGCAGGGAATTCAGCAAAAGGCAATCTTCTCAACTACCTCTGTTGTTCTATATTTCCCATATCTTATTTCATCTGCAGAGGAAAAAAAAAAAAAAAAAATCCCTCTCTTCCAATAGGGATTTACTCCAGACTGAGAAACATTGAATCAACTGCACAAAATTTCTGCTATAAATATTTGACAAGAGTGCTTCAGAATATTTTGCTAAAATTAAACTTATGAAAATGACAGCTAAGGCTACATCTACATTAGCAAGAAGCACAGAATTATCAAGAGCAGATCTGTAGAGTGGAACAGCTGGTAACGAAAATTCAGAATTTACACTACTCATATTTAGCAGTTTTGCTCTGGACTAGTTCTAGAGCAGTCCCGTATACTAAGCACACATTAAAGGTTAGAGTGCATTCAGCACATTCCTGAACACCTCCCTCAGCTTAAAACAGAACCAAGCTCTGAAGCCATTGCATAGAGCAAACTAAACTACAGAGAAGAGAGAGGACAGTCACTCTAAAGATGTATTCCCAATTCAAACTAAGACACTGACATGGATTTCCTGTTAGTGATCTCCTCCCTCCTACCCCCATGACTTTATCTCTTCCAAGTTTATTTAGAAATGGCTGGCATGACCTAGATCTCAAAGCTATTGGGAGTCTATTACGGAAAGGAAAAAAAAAAAAAAAGTTGGTGGATGAGTATGAGAGAGAGATGTCTGAGAACAGCTGAACTGAGGGAAAGACAGGCAAGAGCCAACGTTACGTATTCTGTTCAGAGAAAGCCAGCTGGTCAATCCCCTAAGTACACAGTGGCTAATTAAGAAGTATGTATGTAGCTCCGACCCAGCCATGCCAAATGTTATCTGTATTCTGGTTGGAGTGTTAAAGGCAGCTGAGGTTAATGCACTGGGAGAAAGGGAATGGATATAGTACAAAGAACCAAAATCCACAGAAAATTGGGCTTTTTAAACACTGTAAGGAATAGAATTTAAGCAAGATGTTAGCAAAAAGATTTTCATTTAACTAAGTTTAACACTCTTTAGTTTCTTTTTTCTTCTATCAGGAAAGTGCAAATGTTAAGTATTTTACATCACAATAAAAGCATCCTTCAGCAAACAAGTGTTTTCTTTCCAAAAGACAGGTTAAACTCCAGCATTACTAGAGCTACATGAAACATGATGGGGTATGTAGCAAATTGTCTTTTTTTTTTCCTTCTTACAGAAGTCAGTGCCTCTATACAGATAGTTACTCAATCATAACCCACTGCTATGCAATGAAACAGCTCCTGGTCAGACTATAAAGTACGTCTTAATTCAGATAAGCATCTACCTTTTCACCTACAGTGTCCAGTAAGATAAAAGGGCTCGAGATGGAATGAGAGATTATTGGGGATATTTTGGTTATGGGCTGGGGACAAGCTAAGAGGCTTGGAGTCCCAGAAGCTCAGGACTGTGAGGGAAAAAACCCATTCAGGTCCGAGTATGCAAAAGTACAACATGCAACAGGAGGGTAAGAACGTCCAGCAGCTTAGAGCAGAGCTTTTGTGGCTTGGGAAGTTAAAGCCATGTGTATGAAAAGAACAGCTATATTTTTACCTGATACTTCCCACACAGAAGTATGTCTAATGAGAGGCAAAGCTTCATGTTAGTTAAATGAGAGCATGTGACTGATGAGCAAGCAGCACAGTGAGAACCTCGAGAGGACAGGTATGAAGGGATTGTGCTTGAGAGGAAAGCACAGAGGACTCCATAATCAACACACAAGAATTTTTTTTTTTCCCCAGAACATAGAACACAAATCAATATTCTTATGCCTTGCCACTTCTGCAGCCCTGTAAAATAGAACAAGTATGGCAAGTCCCTGGTGACTGGAAAAAGGGTAGCAT
>KL277003.1:6126-20141 GCA_000699545.1 Podiceps cristatus | reverse complement strand
GGGGCTGCAGGGCTGTTGCTCTCACATCTTGTTCCTCTCTCCACTGCTGTTTTTTACATTTCAGGTTTTTTCCCATAGCATTTTTTTTCCCCCTTTTTAATTGCATTATCCCAAAGGTGCTACCACCATCGCTGACGGGCTCAGCCTTGGCCACCAGCAGGTCCATCTTGGAGCCAGCTGGAATTGGCTCTATCAGACACGGGGTTACCTTCTAGCAGCTTCTGACAGAAGCCACCCTTGTAGCCCTCCTGCTACAAAAACCTTGCCATGCAAACCCAGTATATACAAACACAGATGGACTTGGGGTTTTGGGGTTGGATGTAATTTATATTAGATCCCACTTGACAGTTTGGTAACTTTTCTGTAGTTATTTCCTCTGTTCTCACAACTCATCAACAACACTATCTCTTAAGTTATTTCATGTGTATGTCTAGACAATTTTTCCCTTTCAGGAGATTTTTTTAAAAAGCTAAATCTTTAATTCAGTTTAAATGTGCTCAATCTTTTCAAATCTCCATCTTTAGTTATATCATCTGAAGTTGCACCCACAATGCAATATAGGCTTAAAAGGTGCAATTTAGTTATATGAATGAGGTTTTTTTGCATGACAGGCACTTGTCGATTCAATTGATTTGTGAAGAAAAAGTCAAAAGTTGGGCTAAAACTGGGTTAAGTCTGTTTGTTTAAGGATTCATTCATGTATTATAGCACTTTATCAATAGAGTCCCAACTCTGGAGAGCTCAGAGATCTATTTTATCACAAGCTGCTCTTTTCAATTCACAAAAAAGAATTTTGAAAATTAGTTCAATTGAAATGTTTTAACAAAACTAATCCTTCTATTTTTATAACTTGAATAATTGAGAGTGCAGAAATAAAACTACTAGCTGCAGAAAATGGCATTCCAACAGAATCTTTGTTCAATTTCTTCAGATGTAGTGAAGCAATAACAAAAACAAAGATTTTCCCAAATCATGCACTTGTCTTCAATCTTAACTCACTCCCAGATCACAAGAGATCGTCTTTCATAGAAACACAGTAGGTAAGTTCAGACTAGAACAATGTTATGACTATTAAAATAAAAGCATAGAATGTTCTCTCCAAGGCTTCAGTGTCAAAAATTAAGAATTTAATCCTTTGGTTCAGCTTCAGACATATACAGGAAGAGAGGATTACCCAAGTACTACTAATGGCAACCAGTAACGTATCTGAACCAAGCAAAATGTGCTGCATTGTCAGATTTTAATACATTTCACATTATCTCATGAAATACATGTTATTCCTCCATCACCTTCAGACAGAAAACCATATGCAAAGAACGCGACTTACTTCAGTGAAGGTTTGCTCTAGTCCTTTGCTAATGTGAGAACTATAGAGATTTTATTATATAAATCTGAATGTATCCTGTGGAACTTTCTCACTTTCTTTTTTCAGTTGACCATATTTTCTGAAACAACTCCTGCTAGCTGATGAATTTCAGCTTGGTTTCTGGGTTTTTTGGTGGGGTTTTTGTTTGTTTGTCTGTTTGTTTCCTTTTTCCTCAATAATAGCACCATACTGCTCTAAATGTGAAAGGCCCCTGTATAAACTCATATGATACAAAGAATAGCTGATTTTTTTTTATTTATATAAAATCTGAATTAATTGACATAAAAATTTAAGTATCTTTTATAAAAGAAGTCCTATTCATTTAATCTGACAAAGAATGTATTGCTCTAGTTTGCTAACACTGAATTTGGACTAGTACATCTCATAAAACAATTAAAAGAAAGAAAGGAAAGACCTTTCTTTAAATGAATTTGCAGCATTCTGATGACTTGTGCAGACTTGTGTGAGATTTTGACCCAGGAGTTGAAGACAGCAGATGATTATTTTTCTTTACTAAAGCAGATATTAAATCTTAAAATCTAGAGGGGGGAAAAAAAAAAAAAGAAAAGAAGACATTTTCAGAATAATTGTGGATGTCAAGTTCATTCAGTTTAGAAGAGTTCTTAGCAGAAAACTTCTAGGACTGCTGTTTAGGTACAGTTTGGTAACTTTAAAGAATGCATTGTTACCCTGTATTTCAGAGCAGTACTGCCTTAGGAATATACAAATGTAAAAGGAATTGTAATATAAGGCCAAAGGAGTGAATATTATTGATAAGCAGCTCAACCTCATATTTTACTGGAGAGATAACAGTCCCAGAAACTAGTGTAGCCCTGAAGTTGCTATAGTCATCAGTGTCCACAGAGCTATTGTCTGTGTGACTATTTACGACAGTAAATAGTCTAAAGGGGATTGTTATCCCAAATTTATTTAAGATGTATCAGTGGATGAATTTTACAGAATTCTATGAATGACCAAAAAATTCAATTTGTGAAGTGACAAAGAATTTGAAGGTCTGAAGCAGTGGTGTGCTTTTAAAGTCTGCCAACTTAAGGCAGTTATTTGAAAGTTTACTAAAGCAAGACAGTGGTCCTTCGGCAAAAATAGCATATAATTAAAAACTAGAAGGACACACAGATGTGAACTGGCAGGGACACTCAAAATTGATTTTTCTTCTTACCTTAATATCTGTCATTCTGTTTGGCAACAAAACCAATAATGGTGTTTTACATCTATGTTTTCCAGGATGACTAACTTAAAATTGAAACATTAAATATAATATTCAAAGTCGTAGGAAGATTCAAACCAGTTTTTCTGATGTAATGACATTGTAGTATGTTAATGGAACTTTTTGTTTCAAATATTGACATCTAATTACATGATGAAACAGGAGTAAAAGTAACCAATGTAGGGTTTACTTACAAGAGGTGATCATTTGGCTGAATGTGTGTTTGACTTCACATGAAATTAAACAAAGACTTAAGACCACTTTGTATCTTTTGGCTGCTCTACTGGGTCTTTTCTTTCCCAAAGTACTCTTTTTGAACTTTAGCCATGTCTCTTAGCGCAGAAGATTTTATATAGGTTTATATAGATTCTTACACTTTCTATGTTATTAATATGAAGGTTCACAATTTGACAATTTGACATTTGACAAAGAGACATTTGCCTGAGAGAGAGTAGCTAAGAATTAAGGTGACTTTATAGTACTTCCCTGTCTTCATCCTACATCCACTCTCATCCAAGGGGCCACGGTAGTCCTCACTGCTCAGAGTCACTTTAGTTATAACTGTTTCTCATTCTTTCATCAGGGTTTAAAAGAAGAGCAAAAAAAAAGAGAAAAAAAACAACCCAAAGGTGAACATAGACACTTTAAAAATTGCTACATTAGCATAAATTCACACAGAGATGACAAATTCAGAGAAGAATGGGCTGCTTTTCCCCATCATACTTCTGATTTTTACAGGCCATTTAGATTATGATGGCTGTTTTTCCAAAAGGTCTTTCCAGATCAGACTTCTTGGAGTTTAACTCAGCCAGCAGCTGAGCCCCACACAGTTGCTCGCTCACTCCCCCCAGCAGGATGGGGGAGACAATCCTAAGGGTAAAAGTGAGAAAATTCAGAGGTTGAGATAAAGACAGTTTAACAGGGAAAGCAAAAGCCATGTTTGCAAGCAAAGCAAAGCAAAGAATCATTCGCTCTTTGCCATGGGCAGGCAGGTGTTCAGCCATCTCCAGGAAAGCAGGGCTCAATCACATGTAACGGTTACTTGGGAAGACAAACATCATATCTCCAAATGCATTCCCTTCTTCCTTCTTTCCCCCCAGATATTATTGCTGAGCAGCGTTATGTGGTATGGAATATCCCTTTGGTCAGTCAGAGTCAGCGTTCCCGGCTGTGTCCCTTCCCAACTTGTTGTGCATCCCCAGCCTCCTCACTGGTAGGGCAGTGCAAGAAGCAGAAAAGGTCTTGATGCTGCGTAAGTGCTGCTCAGCAATAACTAAAACATCCCTGTGTTAGCAACCCTATTTTCAGGAGAAATGCGAAACATGGAACATATGAGTTACCATGAATAAATCTAACTCTATCTCAGTGAAAAACAGTAAAAACAGTACAAGACTTTAAGTGTTAAGTAAAAACACTTGAGGATGTTATTTAAGATGCCTGTGCTGGAAATACATTTATTAGAAGTCTATAGGAGCTGAGTATATTATCTGATCTGTATAGAAGGAATTATTTTTGAAGGTCATCTTGGACCTGTTTAATTTTTGATTAAAAATTTTGCCATTGAGTTCCAGGATGCCAGATTTCTACTTTCTGAATTTGACTAACAAAATCATTTAAATTATTTCATTTTAGAGGACTTTCAGCAGTATCTTGTTGAACATTAATTCATTTTTTAATATGAAAATATATTTGCAGAGTGTATCTGTATGTAATGAGTACACTTACTATTTTTGCATACAGAAAAGTATTTGAGTTTGTTGGAGGACATGAGTGAATGCAACTAATTATTCATATATGAGATTATATTGTAATAATCCTTGAGCCTCTACTATGTTTAACTGAAAGCAATCTTTATGAATAAACTGTGATGAGCTTTAGAAATTCTGCTGCATTTCAAATGCATTAGGCTTATTCTCCACTTGCTTGCTTACATGACAATGGCCTGCAATTACTGAGTTTTAAAATAAATCAGCCTAATATGTTCTATTTGCAGTGTATTTCAATATTAGCATATTTTTTATGTTACCTCTATGATTTCCCAATGCATTATCTTCTATTAAGGCTTGCAACCAATAAATACTTCTCAGTCAAACCCTGAAGCTTTTTCAATGGAACCATAAAAGCGCTGCTTGAAAAAAAGACCTTCTGGAGGTCACCTTGTCCTACTTCCAACTTGAAACAAGGTTACTGCCAATATTTGAGTAGGTAGTTTATGGCTTTTTCTAGCTGAATCTCGAAAAATCTCCAAAGATAGAAATTCCACAGCCTTTTTTGAAAATCCACTGTAGTACTGCACTGTCTTCCTTGTATCCATAAGGTACATTTTATCCTTTCATGTTCTTAAAAGTCTCAAATTTTATGTCATTAAACAATAATAACATTTACTTAACCCCCCCCTTTTTTTTTTTTTTTTCATTATCCTGCTAATTCAAAGCCTGTAGACTTTGATTCAAACAACATTCCTCAACTGAAATGACAAAAATCTAGCATCATAATGTGGAAGTTGCACTGTCTGATTTCTAAAAATAGTGATTTCTGATGAAACCACAGAACACATCAAATCTGACATAAGATTCTTTGAGGATGTTACAGAAATAAACATTGCCAATAGAGAATCCTAAAATTAGTTGTCAAAATCATGAGATATAGGAGTCTCCGAGACAGTCTGATTTTCATGCAAATATTGAGTTTGCTGATTAGTCATTACACAGAGCTAACAGGATTGACATTTTCATAACTTTTCAGCTTAATCTGGTTAACAGACTTCAGTGGATGGGTTTCCATCAGGAGATGTTTCTTTAATCAAAACATTTCATGAATTGTGTCAGCTTCAGCAAAGTTACTTTGCAGAGAAAAGCTAGGGAAAAGTCCTCTCCTATTCCTTTTTTTGTATTCTGAAATATTTTCATTTCTTTGATGTACATTAAGGTGTCACAGGAAGCTGAAGAAAATCTCTGCAAATAGTATGCTTCTGCTTCATTTTTTCTTTTTTCTTAAGAATTTGGAAATCAACAGATTTCTGTCTTCAAAATCTGCAAATCCTTACCTAAATTGAATTAGTCTTCTATTCAACTAAAAAGTAGGTTCATGCTGTTTAGATAAACTGTGTTTTGTATTATGTTAGGACATTTCTATGGTACACCTTGAAGTGAATCAAACATATGATTGTGCTTAAATACAAAAGGAAAACTTAATGATCAGGCAGTGCATTGGGCAGCGTCCTACCACAATAAATGGTTCTACATGGAGTCTGCAAAGATGTATCACAAGCAGAGTCCTTATATACACTTGCAGCAGCACCCATCCCAAGAGCGCTTGCAAGGGGACCCTCAGTCTGGCCCTGGGTCCAACGCTCAGCCCAGCTCTGCTGCCCAAAATTGGCCCCTGAGCGCTCCCATTCCAGAATGGCTACATGACAATGCTGAGGCTACTTCTTATCACCAAGAAAAACTTCACTCCCTTGCAAGGAGTCATCCTGGCACTCTTGCTTCCAACCAGTTTAACCCCTTCTTGTAGTTGGGCCTTTTTGCCCTCTGTGCCAGGTCATTCCTTGGTTACAAATTTTCACTGCTGAGCAGTTACTATTCAAACTTCCCCTTCAATTATTAGAGGTTTATATAACACTGTCATAAGCCATTGACATTGCAACAAAAGGCTGAATATAATTAATAAGCTCTCAGCATATTATTGTTATCTGCTCATGGGCATCTTTTCCTAATAGACTGTAAATTGAAGGGACTGCCAGTATTTTCTCAATAAGGAAATCGAGATTAGAGAGTTGGTCATATAATAAGTTTATGAAAGTACTTTTCTGACTGTAGCATTTCTGTGTGTAAGGTAGTAATAAAAATCTTACTTTTAGATTTACTGTATTTCTTCTTGTTTAATTATGTGCTGATGATGTCAATTGTTTTATATCAGTAACCTCTATGGACTGGATCTCAGGAAGAAACATCCTGCTAGTACTGAAAATAAACCAAGAAAATACTTTCAGAGTCATAATTTGGTTTTATATGTGAGGCTGTACCTGTTTTATTTGTGCTAATAATCTAGAGTAATAGTTTTATTTAACAGTCTGTAAGAAAAAGTTTGCATATCTTTGAAAAATGAATTCCATACTTAGAAAGTGAGACTAATCAATATAAATTGGAGACTAATCAATATAAAATAAATTTTCTAAGTGTGAAAAACAAGGCTGATAACTTTAGTTTTCTGTTTCAAATTTCTTTGATTTAGAAATTAATAACTTCAGATATAATCCAAACTACAATGCTTTTTCTTCAGAAGGAATAGCCAAAATATTTTTATAAACTTGGTATGTGGGCCATATGGCACTTTTATTGCTTTTGGCTCTCAAAATGTACAAGAGAAACAAGGGACATGAGAAAATGTTGTCTTAATATTCAAAGTATACAAGATAATATAAGGTAACAAACTGTACCGTTTTGCTCAGGTTTTAAAGTAGACGGTAATTCTTTTGGTGTAGTTTGCCAGCCGTCGTTCTTGAGAGACTTTAGCAAGATGTGAGCTGCCTTCAAAGGTTTAAGCTTGTTCCTGACACATGGTTTGCTGGAAATACGTCATCTGTTGCTCTGAAATTGCTTCTGGCTCCTGAAAATGCTCTGCAAAGTGAATATATAACACGCTGTAAGCAAGATAGTAGATCATTAATCCAAAAGACCAATAAAGAGTGGAAAAATATGCAGGAAAAAATATGTTTACATTCATTCTAACTACAGTATTTCAAGTAGTATTTTTCCACTAAAAAAAAATTATCAATTGGTAGGGGTACTTGTAATTATAAACATTCACTGGAAATTTCTACTAATTAGTAATATTATTTCTAAATATCAAATTACCGAATTGGCAGTTTATATTGTTTACTAATATAAGCATGAAAATATAGATAATCAAATGTTATAACTTCTGTTTCATAAGAAACAAAAAAAAATAGGTGCGGGGAATATGCATATCTTAGAATTTTTCTTATCTTTCTTTTATAACATATTTTAAGTTTTTTTAAAAAGTCAAAATATGTTTAAAAAAACAAACCAAGCCAAAAGATACTGATTTACAGTATTCAAGCTCTAATTTAAAGAACGTAGTTAGGTACGCCTCCTGGAAACTGTAAGTTACTAATCATCCAAAGACACTGATATGGAACTGGGAATGCAAAAGACTTATGTTTCCTGGGTAAAACTTTAAGCATTGACATAAATACAGACATTCTGTTAACATTTATGTGGTGATATTAAACCCACAAGTTACTAAGACAGTAATTACAGCAGATCCATGCACTGGAGAAACTTGAAGTACATGTCTTCAGCACATTCTAGAGTTTAACAAGTGTAAGTTTTGTCAGAGCATTTTTAACGTGAATAATTCAAAAGCATTATGTAATGTTACTTTGTGTTACATGTGAACGCTGTGTGAAGAGTACCGTCATAGGCAGCTTTTCTTTACCTTTGATTTCTGTGGCGGTCTGTCAAAATGCACTTCCTCATGCGCTGCAAGTTTCACTTTATTCACTTTTTGTACATCACCGTTTTACTGAAGAAAGGTTCTTTACTCCTTGTATCTGATCTTTTAGAAACTGTCACATCAAGTAGATCCCTCTGTGTTGTGAGATTAGAAGTTTGAATTTAGATGTCTATTTGAAATCCTTTAAATCTTGGGTTAAGTTTTGTAGAAATATACAGTATTTCTATCTTGTGGTAAGGTACTATAGATGGAAATGCCAGTACAGAATCTTCAAGGCATCTCAGTTAATCTGATACTGCCTGGAAGCCTTCATTACTGTAGGATTTATTTCAGAAAGGTAGTTTTATGAGATTATAGTCTCAAGGAATATATGGAGATCTGAGTTTCCTCCATGAGCTGCGGTGGATATCTGCTGAAGTGTGGTCCTTCATGGGCTGTAGGGGGACATTCTGCTTCACCATGGTCTTCCCCAAGGGCTGCAGTAGAATCTCGACTCTATACCTGGAGCATCTCCTCACCCCTCCTTCATCATGACCTTGGTGTCTGCAGAGCTGTTGCTCTTATATTTTTTCTCACTTTTCTTTCTCACAGCTGCTGCAAAACATTTTTTACCCTTTCTTACATATTTTATCACAGAGGAACCATACGACGGGCTCATAATTGGCCAGCATGGTGTCTGTTTTAGAGACAGCTGGAACAGGGTTTGTCCAATGCAGGGGCAGTCCCTGCTCTCTGCTCACAGATATCACCCCTGCAACATTCCTGCCTCCCCCTCTCCCTGTGCCCCCGATTACCAAAAGCTTGCTATGTAAATCAAATGCACTGCTCAAGACAACCTGTCTTTCTCTGACTCTTGAAGATTAAGTGGATGCATATGTCCTATGAAGAAGTGGCTGCTATAGTCAGTAGGCAGGTCAGCACAGTAAGTGTGTTTTGCCCCTAAGGATAAGCATTATTTGTTGACTGATTGTGTAAGAGAAACACAAGAGGCCATATGGGTGGCAGCAGAGCAGAGAGGTGTAGCAAACGTCACTGCCTGGTGAAGCGAGGTAAGCAGCACTGCCGGACTGGTGGCTGAGACACGAAGGTTAATGTCATGTAGATTTTAAATTGGGAAGAGAAGGCGCCTGTTCAGCTTTGAAGGTGAAGATGAGTGTGATGAGGGGCAGTGGGTCAGAGGCCATAGTGCTGCACTATTACAGACAGTGTGAGAAAGCAACCGTTTTGGAGCACTTTCCTGTCCTGTCTCAGGTTAGGAAACACACTTGCTTCAATGCACTGTTGTGTACACTTTTGCACTCCTTTTTATATTTCAGTAGCTGTATACCCTTTGCAATCTGTTCTGCTTTCAGATTTTTGAGTGGTGAAGTATCTTTGAACTGTACTAGGAAATGAGAAGTAATACATTATTAATAGGTAAAGAGAGAAAACGGATGATATCATCAGAATAACGAACAAGAATGTTTTTAGACCTAACTTTAGGATGGGGACAATTTTCTAAGGATTTAAGGATTCTTTTCTGTTCTACTTTTGAGTCTTTCAGGCAGTATCTGATTAGTTCCAGCATTTTTATGTAAATTAATTTGTAAATGTATCTTAAGCCACCGTATATCTTGACAGTAAGGGAAACC
Source organism: Podiceps cristatus (assembly GCA_000699545.1). Lineage (NCBI taxonomy): Eukaryota > Metazoa > Chordata > Aves > Podicipediformes > Podicipedidae > Podiceps > Podiceps cristatus. Next base: position 10,435 of record KL277003.1, on the reverse strand, counting down.
CATGGCACAAGGTGCAGACCCCTGATTCAGATTAATCATATTTTTGTTACCAGATCCTGCAAGTGAAATTCACTGGGAGTATGGGGAAAAATATCAATAAATATTTTAACTTTCTTTTCTTTCTCATGAGTATTTAATACACAAATGAGATTCAGTGGATTTAAATAATAAGATTTAGATGAATATTAATACAGCTTAAGTATGTAATTACTTAAATGAAAGGTCATATATAATCTAGTCCAGTAAATTAGATCTATAAATTTAAAAATATACTGCTCTGCATTTAATATGTAGCCATTGTTTTCATGTTACCACTTATTTGATACTTTTTACCCTTCGTATTAAACATTTATATAACTCTACATTAATTTATATTCACTGGCTTAAAACAGCTTTAAAATAGAGGTTAAGGGTTTGGTTTGTTTGTTTTGTGGGTTTTTTTCCAATGAGTTGACAATTGTGATAGTTTTTTAATTATCTTTTAATTCCTAAAGTAGTAGATTGCTAATGTTTGCTATAGGTTAGTCACTAGGGAAACTTCCTATGTGAAGCTATGTTAAAACTTTACCAAGAGGTACAGAAAGTATTAATTAATCTTATCTCAAAATATGGAAAGAAAAAAAAAGACACCAAAGAATAGAAACTTCTAAAATGAGGCCTGTCAAGGATTTGCAGAGAATAGAACTAGTTTTATGAAAGTTAAGTATATTGTTTTGTTCAGGTGACTTTGAATGTGACAATAATAGATCTTAATTTAATGTCTTTCTATGGAAAATCTCTTTCAGAGTCCTAGATTTTGAAAATTACTTTCAGCCAATGTTAGATCCATGTAAAAGGCTTGGATACATTTAAAAGTCTTACTAAATTAGTTGCAGCTCTTATAACTAGAATGCAGTGTATATAATTCAAGTCTCTTGCTTTTGGTGAAGTTTTCTTACTTAGATTATGTTCCCACAAGAATTCCTTTACCTTTGTATTTCATTCTCCTTCACACAAAGAATATGTGTATTTGGGGATATCATTTGATCTGGCTAAACATGAGTTTAACTACAAAATTTTATATATTCCTAGTTTTCCTGTTCGAAAATTAGTATGTGATCTATAAAACTGCATGCATAAAGAAAACTATGGGATTAATTTATGCGATTTGAGGAGGAGGAGGAGGAGGAGGAGGAGGAGGAAGAGGAAAAAGGAGAAGGGAAAGGAAAAAGGAGAAGCAAAAGGGAAATGGAGAAGCAAAAGGGAAAGGGAAAGGAAAAAAGATAAGGAAAAGGAAAAAAGGGTAGGGAAAAGGAAAAGGAAAAGGAAAAGGAAAAGGGAAAGGGTGTAAGAAAAAGAAAAAGAAAAAGAAAAAGAAAAAGAAAAAGAAAAAGAAAAAGAAAAAGAAAAAGAAAAAGAAAAAGAAAAAGAAAAAGAAAAAGAAAAAGAAAAAGAAAAAGAAAAAGAAAAAGAAAAAGAAAAAGAAAAAGAAAAAGAAAAAGAAAAAGAAAAAGAAAAAGAAAAAGAAAAAGAAAAAGAAAAAGAAAAAGAAAAAGAAAAAGAAAAAGAAAAAGAAAGAAAAAGAAAAAGAGGAAAAAATTTTTTGCTATTATTCTAATATGACAGTTATTTTCAAGTTATATATTATTCATAGAGCGCCCAGGGTATGCAAATTTGTGTTTCAAGATTAAGAACTTTACTTCTTGTTAAATAAATACTTTTTCCCCAAGTTTCTTAATTCATGCTATTTCCTGGTCAGTGTTAATTAAAAATTGTAAAGTTTCCTTTAAATAAGTGTTTTCAGTTGACAGCTGCCTGACATCTTGGTTCAGTATCTTGTTTCATGACCTGCAATTTAATTGTGTCCCCTGGCTTCATTATGTGTTATTATTGAAACTAAGAGAAATCACGAAGGCAACCAAGACCTATGACCATCCCTTTAATAAAGCACTAATAAAAAATAAGTTTATGTTCTTTTTCATAGCAAAATGGTAGGTAGCTTTTCCAGCATTGATGCTGGCATCTATTTTCTTGAACATTGACATTCACATTCCTAAGAAGATGAAAGAAATCATGGAATCATAGAATCATAGGATGTTTTGGGTTGGAAGGGACCCCCAGAGCCCATCTAGCCCAAACCCCTGCAGTGAGCAGGGACACCATTACCCAGATCAGGTTGCTCAGAGCCCCGTCCAACCTGGGCTTGACTGTTTCCAGGGATGGGGCCTCCACCACCTCTCTGGGCAACCCATTCCAGTGCTTCACCACCCTCATCATAAAGAATTTCTTTCAGATCTAAACCTACCCTGTTTCAGTTTAAAACCATTACCCCTTGTCCTGTCACCATTGTCCCTACTGAACAGATTCTCCCCCTCTTTCCTATAGGCCCCCTTTATGTACTGGAAGGCTGCAATCAGGTCTCCCCGCAGCCTTCTCTTCTCCAGGCTGAACAAGCCCAACTCTCTCAGCCTGTCCTCACAGCAGAGCTGCTCCAGCCTTCGGATCATTCTTGTCCCTCCTCTGGACCCGCTCCAACAGCTCCATGTCCTTCTTGTGCTGAGGGCTCCAGAGCTGGACACAGCACTCCAGAATACAGGGGCAAAGTCACCTCCCTTGACCTGCTTTATTATTGACTCTGGTTTTATTTTTTTTTCACTGCTTTAGCCTGTGATCTCACAGATTATATTTCAATAAACAACGTTTTTATTTTTCAGTTCAAGCTCTCAGGTTTTCTTTGTTTCTCTTTCCTTTGGCCTATTATGGAGGATGGTTAACCTATTTAAAGGCTGATACTACTATTTTTTGACATTTGGGGGAGTGGGGAAGAAGATGGAAAGTCTAAATGCACAGGTATTTTCCATGAAAGCAGTGTGGTAATACTTCATTTTTTAAACATCCTTCTACTTACTTTACACTTTACATAGATTTTTCTACAAAAAACAAAAAGCATGTGTGTGTATTTTACCTCTACATACTTTACACACTTCAATATGCATTTTGCTTCAGGGTTATTTTCCTTTTCAAATAGAGGAAGACTGAGAAAACAATATGTTCTAGAGTGAAGTTATCACAAATACTTTCACTCTTCACTGAGGTAGATTAGTCTGCTGATGTTGCTTGGGTTTGCTGAGTAATCTCTATAACATGTACATTGTAAACTGAAAGATGAAATTAGCAACCATTAACATTTTTACTTTTGCTGCTTTACCACTAATTATACATAATCCATCTGTGTGCAGGAAAAATAATTTAAAGGCTGATTTATTTGTAAATATTAAACAGTATTAAAATTTAAACAGTATCATTCACCGAAATCTTCTACTGTTTTAAGCTAGTTAATTCCATTATTTGCTATATATTTGCATTATTTACTACATATTACTCCATATATAAAATAAAGATGTTTTACTGGTTTATTTAAGTACAAATCAGAAAGAAATCATGTGTACATCTTAAAAGAGTAAAATAAATAATCCATCCTGCTTTGAAACTCCATACATTATCATAGAAATTACTCAGTTATCTTTTGTCCAACTGATTGTTAATTCAATGTGTTCATACAAAGAGAAACACATAATTTTTGAGAACCTCTCACTGTTTGCTATTGCTTTAATAAAACACCATTAAAATAATGAAGACAGCAGATAGATTGATACTTCTTTACATTTTCCTGTGAAAACTATTTTTAACATAAAAATTTGGTTTCTTCCTCTTTTGAAAAAAAATCTGAGTAATTTTAAAAACTATATAATTCACTTTGATCTATTGCATCTGATTTCACAAAAAAAAATAGTTAAAATAAAAGATAGAAAGGAAGATGTATATTGGGTGTAAATAGCAAGGTTTTGGTGGGAGGCACTGCCTTTGTGAGAGGCAGCCAGGGGCTGTCCTGTCTTGGACACTAGCTGACTCTGCAACACCCACCATAGAATACATCTGAGCCCTTTGATGTGAATGAAATGCTGCATTTTAGGAAGTTTATATCTTTATATATACACGGAAATGAGCAGAGAGAAGGGCGGGGGGAGCGCAAATGAGTGGATGTGTGGATGCTTCACTGTAAGCCAAGGCCAACACACCACAACATGGAAACAAGTTTGGTTTGGGGTTTTTTTGGTTGTTGTTGGTTTTGCTGGGGTTTTTTGTTTGTTTTGCTTTGGTTTGGGTTGGGTTTGGTTTTGGGTTTAGTTTTTGGCTTGGTTTGGTTTTTTGTTTGGGTTTTTTTTTGTTGGTTGTTTGTTTTTTTTTTAAATTTAACTTTTTTCCTCAAAACCTGAAAAATTTAAATCTGGAAGAAGTATTATCCAAATGGTAGGGTGGAGGGAAGACA